>NDXB01018471.1:307473-389456 GCA_002631895.1 Agapornis roseicollis
GGGGGGGGGGGCTGGCTAAATAAATAAATAAGTGCGGACGTGCCTTTCAAAAGAAAATTGAATCGTATCTTCTTGCGGCCTCACAGAGCACCATCTGTCATGTAGACAGCAATACAAACCCGAGCGCGTCCGTGGACATGCCGGCATGTGATAAAACAATACATCAGGCAAGTAGTGAATAACCTTGGACACAAATGTGCGTGTGCACTGGGGTGTGTGTGTGTGTGTGTGTGTGCACGGCCAGGGTGTCGGGCGAGGTAAGGAGCGAGCCTGGGGGAGGAGGAAACATCGCGTCTTTCCTCTTCTCGCGAATTCAGGTTTGCCCAGTATTTCCACGCGAAGTTCCCAGGCAAAGTCCTCCCTCGGGTCTGGGACCCAGTTGGGAAAAATGAATTAAAAGTAGTAATAATAATAATAACGATAATAATGACAATGAGACATTAAACGAAGGCAGGAGGAATGCTTCTTCCCGGGGCAAGACACCGACACGTGTGGCGGGGCTCCACCGGGGTGCCTGGAGGAAAAAGGCCTGGAGCGGGAGGAGGGAAGCACTTGCTTCCCTAGGAAAGGGTCGCCGCCTGCCAGGGCCATGGAGAACCCTTCCTCTTCGAGTTTTAATAAGGAGCAGGGATCAGGCCCAGGAGGCAGGAGCAGGAAATAAACCCCGCGGGTCAGGTGTCAGCCATCTCTTGGAAGAAAAACAAAACAGATGAATAGGAAACATTTAAAACCACCTTTCGGCTGAGATCCAAGCTAAGGGGTTTGTGCGAAACCACAGGAGAAAAGGGCAGTTGTAGGAAAACGGACAATTACAGAGCTGGTTCCTGGAGAAAGTTGCTTAAAGGTTTGAGTTGGATTTTCCCCTTTGGTTTTGGTGTTTACCCATAGGCCGGGTTTTAGCGAGCTGAGCCTGAAGGATGCTTTTTCCCCCCCTTTCTTTCTATTTTCACCCCCCGTTTCAGCAAGCCCGTGGTACCTGGCAAAGGGACATACATTGTGAAGGCTGCTTACCTCGGCGGAGCGGTTCGGACAGCCTCTCTCTCCGGGTCCCCTCGCCCCCTCGGCGATTCCTTTACAGTTTAAATGACCCTCCGGCAACGGAGCATGGAAAAATTAAAACATCAAAATCAAATCAAATGAATTAGGAGCGGAAAAAGTGTCCTGCTCGGATGGGGAAAAGGCAGATCTCATCCCTCGCCGCGGCCTCCAGCGCTCCGGAGATGGGGAGATGTTATCGCCGTGATTGGTGGCAGAGTATAAATAACAACTTAAGTTACTTACGATGCATCAGGGGAGAAAAAGCGTTTCCCCCATCGAAGTCTGCCTCCGCCCGCTAATTCGGAGCAGCACCGGCAGCTGCTGCCGGTCGGGGTTATATTCTGGGGGGGAACTGCGCCGGGAAGTGCCGGTTTCCCCGCTCTTCTTTCCTCCTGTTCCCCAATCGCGATAAGTAACAAAAGGGATGCGGCGACAGCACCAGCAGGGGTTATTCCCTCTCTCCCGCCCCCTCGGGCTCTCCTTCCCCTCTGCCCCCCCGCCGCAGCTCCCGGGCCGGGCCCGGCGCGGAGCCCCCGGGCACGGAAAACCGGCGGCCGCTCCGCTCCGCTCCGCGCTGCGCGGAGCCCGGCGCGGCGTTGCCGGCTTTGTTCGGCCGCGGCCCCGGTAACAATGCCTTGCTCCCTCCTTTTCTTCTCTAGTATTATTTTTCGGGGTGCAACGTGCGGTTTTGTTAATCCACGGAGAGAGGGGCAGGAGAAAGGGGAGAGGCCGCCGGGAAATGAAATGTTTGGTTTAGTTTTTCTTCTGGTCCTTCAAGAGCTGCCGAGGGGGTGGGAAAAAAGGATAAACGAAACCCCCATCCGTCCCTGAGCTTCCTAACTCCTCCTGCATCTCTCGAGGGATGAGAACAGAAAAAAGAGAAATGCGAACGTTGAAAAGAAAAATCAAAACGAAATAAAAGCAAATCTCGGCGCGGGGTCGGAGCGGCTGCGAGGGGGGACGTCGGTGCAGGAAAAGGTGTGCTCACTCGCACAAAAAGAAAGTGCAGTTCCTCCTCCCACCCCTCGCGGAGTGGCAAAGGAGCCAAGGAGGGATGCGGAAGGTGGCAGGGGCGAGACAAACAGACGGACAGAGCGGAGATGCATGCGGATCCGCTCCTGGTACCAAAGGGTTTAGCGTCGAGATGGTCGGAAGAGATAAAGGCTCGGAGAAAAGGGGGCGGCATTTTTTTCCTCTTAAATTGATATTTAATGGGAAAGCCTATTGGACAGAAACCTGGACACGAGTCACTTAATTGGACTTGACATCTGTCACAGTGTGGGAGTTTTCACAGCCCAAATATTTTCAGCAGATCAGATTCTCGCTGAATCTGTGCCACAAATTATAACAGTCGAGAGCAGCCCGTGATACAAACCCTAGCCTCTGGATATACAGTCTCTAGCCATGCTCACTTCCACCACCGTTGTCGTCCCCCCACCCCCTTTCCCCCTTCTTCCCCCCCTCCCCTCCCAATATCGGATACCCACTGATCTAGAAAAACACCGCTGGCATTTTTCATGCAAGCTAATAAATAAGCTTTAAGCATCAATTTGCATCATGTACACCGAGCATGTGGAGAATGGTCAGACTGGGGGTTTAGTGCATGTATTTTGGTAGTCCCCATGCCCTGTTTACCACTCACCCCAATCTCAGTGCACCGCAGGCACGGTCCACCAGGGCCAGGGGGAGCAGGGAGACCCTCCTAGTCCCTCTGCTTCCACCCCCCCAGTGCCTCTATCCCTTCCATCCTTGCTCCAGCACACAGACAATGAGGTGAAGGAGCCGGCTGTGGGGATGAGGCTTTTCTGCTCACAAGAGGCCAGATGGAGCCAAGCCCCTTTGCACTGGAGCCAGGGGATGCCTTTGACCGAGGTGACTCTTCTTGCTGTCACCTTGCCCCAACCCCATCCAGCTGGCAGCCTGTTCTCCATTCTGATCCCCTGTTCCCTGTCTCCCTCCACTCAGATCCCACCAAATGGGGGCTGTAAGACACTTTTCTTTGTGTAATCACCTTCCTCCCTGGGGACTTCTCTGTGTCAGGAGCCTGTGCTGGCAGGCTCCCTCTGGACCCCCCAAAAAAAGAGGCAGCAGGAGGGATGTGTTATGGTCTCCTGCACAGAGCAGAGCTGGTTCTGCTGCTCACCATCAGCTCAGTGGGTGCGTAGCCTCACCAGAGCTTCTTCTCTCCCTGGGTCCCATGTGCAGAATGGGGTGTGTGTGTGTGTGTGTGAGGTGACAGCTAAGCACTTACAGGAGTCCCCAGGGAGGAAGGTGATTACAGGTTCACCCAGTAACACATGAAAAAGGCTGAGAGATCTCTGAATGAGGAGAAATTCTGCTCTTGATCGGATTTGCAGGACCTCAACAGGAATGCCTGGGATAATTCTGGGGTTTGTCCATTTTCTTTTGAAAATGATAGATACTCCAGCAAAGAATACAATGTCCCTGCATGTCACCTGGTCCACTAGCAAAAGAAATACCTTCAACAACCACATGGACATTTCTTTCAGGAAAATTTAGGGATTTCTCTCCCTTTTCCTGCCTAAAACATCTTCAAGGCAGCAGGAAGCTGTCACTTCCATAGGTGCTCTGACTCCACATATCTACACTGGATTCATGGACATTCAACAAGATCCCAGCAGTGCTTCTGGAGATGCTTGTCTAGGTGATCCGTGGGTGTCATGGGATGTGCCTGTCAAAGACCCTCCATGAAAGGTAGAGTGCAGAAATGGGAAGGTCTGAACTGTGTGCACCCGCAGCCCACCTCTGTGCCAGTCCCCAAAGGGGGATTTCTAGAGCTGCAGAAAGAATTTTGCTGAGTTTGAGGGGAGCAGGAGGCACTGCTGTGAGGTACCTGGTCTGCATGGAAAGAGTGGGGGCTTACACTGGTGCTCGGGGACTGTTTGAACTCCTAGGCACAGGGACTCAGTAACCCCCCTTGCTACTGTGAAAAGAAGTAACTAACATTTGAGCTACTCTGGCAGGAAGATTAAGACGCAAATCACCATGGCTGTGGCACATCCCCATTCAGCTCTGCTCTCCGATAACCTTCACAGATGCTCTTTGGAGCTCAGGATCTGAACAGCTGAGGCCACTGTGCTCCACTTGCAAGACCCAAGGTCGCATTCCATCAAATGACCATGATCCCACACTTCAAGGAGCAAGCTCTGAAGGAGCCCTTTGGCATCTCTTACTTGACTGTGGCTCAGTGCTAGAGGCTTCGGCTTGCAGCGCTCCTCAAGGTGTAAGCCTGAGGCCTCAGACCACAGAAGGTGGAGGTGATGGAACAAGTAGCTGGCAAAGGCTGCATAGGCAAGAGCCAGGAAGCTGCTATTCATACAAGCCACCCTGCTCTCTGCTGCAGATGATGTCATCACATGGCTTGCTCTTTATTTTTAATCTCCAGGAAGAGCACAAGCAGTTGCTTCTCCATGCCCTTCGGTTATGAATGGACATTTCTGACACCTCATAAAGCGCTGTTTACTACCGCTGTGATCCGATTACCCCGCTGCTCTGCTCCCAGATGTGTTAAATCCAGAGGTTCCCACCCTGCCCTGGACACCCCAGGCCTGCAGCATCTAGCAGAACTTTAGCACCAAGAAGCCAGTCAGAGGTGCTGGAGCTGACAGCCTGGATCTTCTCTGAGCAGACAAATCTCAAAGCCCAGCAGCAAGGCCAAATTCTCTCAGTGGAGAGCTCTCCTGCTTCCAACCACTCGCACTCGGAGGAAGAGGCTGGTTTGCAGAGCTGACTGGTCCAGATGTGGAGGTCACCAGAAGTGATCAGGAAGTGCACCTGATGGAAACTAAACCAGTTGCATTTTGGCAAAGGAGACTAAAGCTCTTCCTCAAGCTCTCTGTGTCTTTTGTCTTAGAATATAGACTGATGCAAGTGGAGACCCACACACTGGGTACCAAAGTATGGTCCCAAAGGAAGCTGCATAGATACAGGCCACCTGATGACTTATATCCCCCAATATAGCCATGGCCAGTGCAAGCCTGTGGTTGGTCTCTTCACTAAACAAGCACCTCACTGGTGTCAAGACAAGCTGAAATCTGGAGAAGGGCTTTTTACAAGGGTATATAGGGACAAGATAAGGTGTAATGGCTTTAAACTGACAGAGGGGAAGGTTTAGATTGGACATCAGGAAGAAATTCTTCCCTGCAAGGGTGGTGAGACATTGGCACAGGTTGCCCAGAGAACCTCTGGATGCCGCATCCCTGGCACTGTTCAAGGCTAGGCTGGATGGTGCTTTGAGCAACCTGGTCTAGTGTGGAGCATCCCTGAACACGGCAGGGGGGCTGGAACTGGATGATCTTCAGGCCCTTTCTAATCCAAACCGTTCTGTGATTCTGTGAAATTCCCAGATGGTGATCTTAATGGCACGAATAGCATTGGTTTGGCTTCTCTGTAAAAGGTGAAACCACAATCCTCAAGCTGCACCTGATGAAGAGAAAGTGTACAGGGAAAATCAAAGCATATCAAAGGCCTTCAGTTTGCACAATGGGTGTCCAGGGGTGTTGTATGGCTGTGGCCTTACTGAGGACTAAATCCATGGTAGTGAACTTTGAAGCACAAGTGGACAGACATCTCCTGAAGGAGAATCTGGGATTACATTTTTCCATGCTGGAGAACTGTAAGGGAGCCTTGAAGATCTTTTCTTCTTTATTTGGCTTGAGATGTTGCTTTCAAGGCTGGAGGTATAGGGAGAAGTGGAAGTGGTTTCCTGTGGATGGCATTCCAGCTCATGAACACCCATCTCCTTCCCAGCAACCTCGTAAGTTTAATGAGAATGAAAGGTGGCCAGAGAATGATTCAATATCAAAACCCCCCACATCCCACCCTTGTAGGGGCCATCTCACTGAAAAGCAAGGAGAAAATCTCTCTGTTTTGACTTCCAGGGCTCCCTGACAAGCCCATAAAACCTTATGACCAAGACTGCTCACTAGATAAGAGCTATCATGGAACAAATATGAGTTAATTCATTAATGATTGCAAACAAAAGCTGCCCACTGCTATGACACAGCAAAGTATTATAGGCCAACAAACAATATTAAGTGATGGGTGTTGCTAAATCTGTGACAGAGACTCATGACCCAGGGTCTTTCAGGGGCCAGTGGGATCGGGCTTTGGAAGGGCAAGAGTCAGAAGAGGATTGTCTTCAGGGTGTAGTCAGAAGAAATAAGACTAAAAACACTGCTGCTATAGAATCATAGAATAGTTAGGTTGGAAAGGACCTCAAGTTCATCTAGTTCCAGCCCCCTGCCATAATCAGGGACACCTCACACTAAACCATGTCACCCAAGGCTTCATCCAGCCTGGTCTTGAACAATGCCAGGAATGGAGCACTCCCTGGGCAACCCATTCCAGTGCCTCACCACCCTAACAGGAAAGAATTTCTTCCTTATATCCAATCTAAACCTCCCCTGTTTAAGTTTTAACCCATTACCCCTTGTTCTGTCACTACAGTCCCTAATGAAGAGTTCCTCCTTAGCATCCCTATAGGCCCCCTTCAGATACTGGAAGGCTGCTATGCCATGGTGCTTCATTGAAAGGGGGCACTTTGTTGTGTGAACATCTCAGATTCATGTCACACGATCATTTGAAGGTAATGTCATCTGTGGGTTGGTGCATACCCACCCAAAGTCTGCAAGGGTGCAGCACTAACACCCCTGAGCAGCCATTTGCTCCGAGGAGATGTCCTTGGGGCCTGGCGAAGGAGAAGGATGAAAGAACCCAGCTGGGCTCTTTAGCACTGGGCCAAGAATTAGGAAAATCATTTTTCACTTAGAGCCTAAGCAAATCTCACAGGGCTGCCATGGGGAGACATCAAACACAGGAACCCACAATGCCACTTTTATGGTGCTGCTTGTCAGAGCAGAGCTGCACTTCCATTACTGACACGTCCTCTATCTGTCGAAAGGACAGCTCTTGCAGGAAGCTTGAGAACATCCATTTTCTTTTATAGCATACGCCATTCACGTTGCTGGCATATGCTGCCCATTGAAATAAATGGAGCTTGTCACTCTTGGATGTGTTCCTTGGAAATAAACGGTCAAACAAATTAGAATGCTGAGCCATGAAAATCCTTGTCCTTTTGAAAAATCTGTGCTGGCTATAGCTCAGTGCCTCTGGTCCTGGTTTCCTTGCACATTTGGATGATAGCTTCTGTTTTCCACTAGTCATATTTGCTTTCTCTAGGTAGTGGGATTGAGGCTGGTTTAATAATGGGTCAGCAGATTAGAGGCTGATGGCAGGAACAGCCTGCAACTGGGGAAGGTGAAAAAAGAGTTTCCCTTCAGGGCCATGAACAGAGAGGTACCAGGGCCACCAGATCTGGATGTGAGGCCACCCTGGCTGAGGTATGCCAGCATTTACAGGACAGGCAGGTCTCCTCAGCTGCTCCCTTGCAAATACGAATGTATCTGTCTCTGGGACCAGCTGCTATGTTTAAAATCAGTGGTCTCCAGACTAGCTAATGGTTGAAATCTATGTCTTTTGGAAAAAAATCCTGATTCTTTTCACCTAATTGCAGCCTTTGGCTCCTGTCCTTTGGTATGTGTTTTGGTTCCAGTCTTTTCCTTTGCCTGTTGGACTAGAGGAGCCATGACATTAAGATCAAGCTTTAGCTGCTTCTGTAGATGCAGCTGCCATCATAAGCATGTTCATGACCTTTCACTGCCATGTTGTCTTGACGTCTCTAAAGATCATCCTTGCCATTTCAGCCAATATTCATAGCTCTCTTTAGGGTAGGGTGTCTCAGGAAACAAAGGAGGAGAAGGAGATTTTGAAGGCAGAAAGGACCATGGTGAGCATCTCTCTGCAGGTTGAAGGCCACAGGACTTCCCTACTTGTATGAATGAGTGTGTGTTTTCAGAAATAACATTAATGCTTGGTCTAAACATTGGTGGTGGTGGAGGATGGTCCTTGGAAAGTTCCCCCACCAGCCATTTATCCCCACTGTTTGAAACACTGATACGGAAAATGAGCATGCACACCTTCAGCATCCAGCCATGGGATTTTGTTGTATCTTGCCACGCTGGATTAATAGTTCTCTGTTATCATTTTATCAGGTTTAGGTAGGAGTTTTGTGAACAAGGTATGCATGTGTAGAGCTGATATGCCTGCATGCTCCAGTTATTAGCTTGGACTTGCTGGTCATGCAGAGCATAGCTACAGCTACTGCTGCTGCTTCGGTCAGATGTCTGGAAATTCTGGACAAATAGGAACATTCCACCTGGGCAAACATTTTGGGCAGAAAGAGAAGACATGCCTGAGCAAACCCAGACATCTGTCAGTCCTTCCTAGGTCAGGATTCATTAGTAGTGGCCATATCAATTCTGCAGCCTTCTTTCTGTTAAATGGAACAGATTTGGATGCCTTGTTGTCATTCAGAAGACACTAAGCCTGCTTTACTTTTAAGGTTGTTCTGGTCTGGGATATTTTCCATTCTTCCTGTCCAGAATCCTAGCCCACAACTGAAATGTTCAGCATACCAAGCTCTGAATATAGAACAAGAAATACATATCATGCTTTTCAATGTGTCTGTAAGATCCTAATGCAGCCTTGATGCACCCAGAACAGGCGTATTAGAAACCATTAACAGAAAACACAGACAACGCATACAGTGGATTAGACTAGAAGTATCTTGTTTTCAGCAGTACCAAAAGAGTGTGTCTGGGAAACCTATAAGAATAACATAAATCTACAGTGATATTGCTTCCAAATATTCTCCTGACATCCAGTTAATTGCAGTTTAATGCACTGGATGAACTTTACTTCAATGGATTTGTCAAGTTGTTTTTTGCATTCATGTGAACTTCCATAATTTCTCATGGCAAGGAATTTTCTGTGAGCCATGCAATTTAGATAAATACATAAAGATATGCTTGTAAACATGTTTGCAAATAAATTAGCCAAGCTTGCTGTGTTACTCTGGCTTCTACTGCTGATAAGTACACAAAGAGTAGTGTTGAGTGGGCAGTAGTGCCTCATGTTTTCAATGAATGTACTTGGTTGAAAGCATAAATAGCATGTGGATTATAGCCAGTAAGGGAAAAAAGGAGGAATCTCCTATTGCCTGAGTAGGGGGAATATAGCAGGACCAAGTCTTGGCTTCTTGAAAGCAGCTGATCACCTTATATTGACCTGGGCCAGAGTCTGCACCCTGCTTATGGCAGGGGGGTTGGAATTAGATGATCTTAAGGTCTTTCCAACCCTAACTATTCTGTGATTCTATGACCATGCATATGCACACACGTTTTATACAGCATGGAGCCATGGCAAATGGCTGTGTGGAGCAGGCACTAAAGCAGTTAACAAAACAAGCCAGGAACAGAGATGTGAATGGTAACCTTTGCAACGTGCTAGCAAGTCACACACACACATGACTAATGACTAGTTTGTGAATTAAGCAGGACAAATAGGAGGAACTTGGTAATTTTATACATATATGGTGTACCAAACAGGGTTTGTGGGCTTACTCAGCTCCCAGACACACATGGCTGCGGTCCAGCAGGTAGTGAATTGAGGAGGAGGCAGATGCTGTGTGCTTTGCTATTGAGTACTTTACCTGTGCATGCGTGTGCAACTGCTGGCTGCCAGGGCGAGGAAAGAAAAAGTGGATGTCAAGCCTAGCTGGCAACCAATGCATCTGTCTTCTGTCTTTCACTCCCCTGCAGTTGAGGTGGAAGTTGGCTATTTTTAAACCTGATGTCTGTGTGTGCAGCCATGGGGAATGCTCTTTCTTGGGGGGAAAAAATAGAAAGATAGAAAAAAAAGGAGAAGATTTTGAAGGCACCTGCATTCCGTAAGCAGATATTTCTCCCTCCTTTGATGCAATGCACCCCAGGTCTCCTTTCTTCACTTGGGAAAAGTGGAAGTTGTAAAGCAAAACCCAGTGACCAAAACTGGACAGTTTAAGCTGGCTGACCAGGGAAGACAAATCCTGCAAAGCAATACATGCAGTGTAAGGATTGCCTCACTAGCAGATTCAGGTGCTCTTTACAGTTCAGTGTCCTTTCCCCAGCCATGGCCAGTACTAGGCATCTCATAAATGGGTGCACCAAGCTCTCTGGAAGATGCTCATGCAAATGTCTAGTGTTGCAAACCCAAAACAGGATGTGCCCCTATGAAACAGAGTTCAAAGGTTAAGAGCATGGCTGTTGGAGTGACACAGTGGGGACCTTGCTACCAAGCAGTCATAAATGTCATTTTAAGGTTTACCTCATACTGTAAGTGGCCTATGGCAATCAGCTGAGCGCTCTGCAGGAGTGCTCTTTAATCAGACAGCCAGGTGGAAGAGCAGCTACTCACTAGCCTAAAGGCACCTGGGTGGCTCTGTTCTGCCACGTCAAAGGGCTTTCTTGCCCCATATTCACACAGGTTTGTGACAGAGGCTTAGAGGAGGAGGGTGAGAACATGGTGAATAACATTACCAGGCATGGTCTCCTGTCTTCTAGCAAATGGTGACTTTGGTTATTTCTGTCTGGGGGGTTTAACAATCCCTGAAGGATTTGTTCCCCTTAACTTGACATTTATTTACTTATTTATTTAATCAGACACACCCCCTCCCCCCTTCCTTTCATTTGTTCTCAACATGCTGTATTCGTCTTCTACTTCTTGATTTCTAGGAACAATGAACAACCATTCTCTGCTCTTCCCTTCTTTTCCTTTCTTTCTTTTCCACTCTTCCTGCTTTTGTACACCTTTATCATATCTTACTCCCAGTGGTCCCAAGTCTGTGTAGTTACTTGCTACTTTATCCATATAGTAAGTTGCATGGGAGCAGCTGCATACCTTTCTCCTTCTTTGTTGCCTTTCCTTTTCTGCTACAAGTTCTGCGATGTCATTTGGTGGATATAGGACCAGCATGTACTCTTCAAGGTTCATATGATGACAAAAAGGGACTTTTGGTTATGTCACATATCCCCTTTCTTTCCATGTTTTATACTGGCTCCTCCAAGTTGTATATTCATTCCTGGCATAGGAGGCAAATGGATTTACTCCAAGAAGTCTCTCAATGTCCAAGACCTTGGGTTATCAGGTTCTGAACATATGGAAGGTGGTTTGGGTCTTCTGCATTCTCTGTCACCTCCACTGACCACCTTCCCCCATCCCACTGAGGCTATGTTGCACTGCCCTCCTGATTTTGGAGATCCTCTTTGAACCAGCTGTGTCACAAACTGCTGGATGTGCCTCTCCTATTGCCATCATTTTTACCTCTGTCGCCTGCTGTAGGCTCTAAAGCTGGTTTTGCAGCCTCTTCTTGAACATGTTTCATGATACCTTTCTCAATATGAGGTCTGTCAATTGCCCACGTTTCTCTTTCCTGCTTGCACCTCCTATTTTCTGCTTTGTTTCCCCATGCTGTTATATCTGTTCATCACAAATTATTCTCAAACTGCTCAGCTGGGTGGTTTGCTGTTTGAAGGGAAGGCTTACCAAGCAAACTGGCTGGCCAGGGCTCAGTCCAAGCTGAGAACAGAAGGATATTCACACCACCACCACCCCCAAACGATAGAATAACCTCTCTTATCTATTCTCAATTTCCTCATGAATTCAGACCACTCCTATTTGTATCTAGGAAAATGCCTGATGTTTACAGGAACTCGATGGAAGCATCCTAAGGCAGTAATTCCTTCTCTCTATATATGTATATATATAAGCATATATATATTCAGATAGGCACATTTGTAAGGCTGCTTCTTTAGATTTCTTTCAGGCTCCAGATTTTCTGCTTGTCTTCTCAAGAAAACTCTGCTTTAGGGCTACATCTAAAGAAAGATATGAAAAAGGCAGAAAAATTGCATGTCTATGAAAGTGCATGTTATAATTCACATTCTCATTTACTCCTTCTGTGCCCTATATGTTCATCTCTGCAGGGTTAGGATAAGCTTTATATCTGGTTAGGGAGTATGGATTTCTTCTGGAGTCATGATTATGTAAAATTACAGCTTCTAGGCCTCCTGGATTTTAGATGAATTTGAAAATATGCCTGGAGAGTGTTAGATGCAGAGAAGTCTGAATGTGTATGTGGAGTCCTGAGGTCAAAACTCTATGGGATATGAACTATCTCACATCATTTTGATAGGGTCTAATTTCATTTTGCACACTTATTCACAAGATTAGAAGTCGTAGTAGGAACTAGATGATCTTAAGGTCCTTCCAACCCTAACAATTCTATCATTCTGTGACCTTGTAAAGCACAGAAAAGCCCATATGGCTTAGCAAGTGGATGTATTTCCAGGTAGTGAAGAATCCCTAATGTTGAAGGCTTTGGGAGAGAAAGCGTTTCCATGTCTGCGGATTGTAGTTTAATGTTCAGCTCCATGTAGCTCTATTTCAACTGTCTTTCTTATCCCTGTCAGGGCTGTGCCCATTGCCCCAAGAAACTCATGTTGAATGACTTCAGAGTTAACAGAGAAGATTTCTACCCATCGATCTCAAAGTGTGTTTTCAAAAGGTGAATAATTTCACTGGTCTTGCTTTATGGGCAAGGGAAGATTGGGTATGGGTCAGTTACAGACACAGAAGAAATCCGGTAGAGAACAGATATGAACATGAGCCAATCCTCTCTCTACCAAGACTCAGATTTCAGGAGGTTGTATCCAGAAGGAGAACAGGCCCTAACAGGTTCTATGTTAGGCTATCTTGAAGTCCTCTTCATGTTTTCTCATGTGCTATCTCTCCTCTGCTCACTTTCTCCGTAATCTCTTCACATGAGGACCAAGTTGTGGGTTGCCCCATTGTACATACTGGGTATGATCTGCCTGATAACTACTGTTCTCCAGTATTGAGCAGAAACTAATGCAGTTTGATTCACCGTTCACTTAGGGTTGACAGATGAGCTGGCAAGCCTTTTTGTGGCAGTTTAAGCTACTTTCATATCCAGCTGTCTGCCTCGTCCATCAGCCACAAGTTATTGCCCCTGTGACAAAAAGTCTCAGTAGCTCCAGTTTGTCATCTGGTGTCTCAGTGCTTTTAAGCTAATGCACCAGACTCTGCTATGGCAGAGCCACAGGAGGACACATGTTCCCATCTGCCTAGTCTGAAAAGGGAATAATGGGAGGAGGGTCACCAGGAAGTTCTTCAGCTACTGCTATGGGGCTCATCAAAGCTCATCTGTCAGAGCAGTTGAGTGAATCATGCTACTGGTAATTGGGATCAGTATCATCACTCTGTGCTTGAGCAGACTCCAGCTTGCAGGCTATGGAGGCCCCAGCTCAGCCTGGATCCTTACAGCCCTAGGTCTTAAAAGGAGATGAGAAGTCTCAGCTTGCTTGATTCAAGATTTCATGTCCAGATCCATATTTTATATGCTATAGCTAGAAAACTAGTATGCTTTTCACTCAGAGAAAATGACGGTATGGGTCACAGGAGAAAGCAAATTATGGGCTGTAGCAACGAACAAATGATTATTCTAGTAGGATACTTGAGAGATGGAGAGTATCCCAAGACCACAGTTTCATCGCTGCATAGAACATGACAAGTGTACTGAGGCTTTTTATGGAAGTTCTTCAAGAGAAAAGCCATCTCCCTGTCTGTGGGATGGGAGAGCATGGGGAGGTAGCTTGGGAGAAGAGGAAGACAAAAGGCTATGGGTTGAGTCAGGCAAGACTTAGTTTCCTCCCTTCTTGGAAAGTTTGGAGTGAGAATCATAGAATCATAGAAGAGTTAGGGTTGGAAAGAACTTTAAGACCATCTAGTTCCCACCCCTTGCCATAGCAGGGAACTCTGTTAGGAGAATATCCTAAGGAGCATGGCCTTGCTCTGGAAATGTGCTTTTCCAAAATGCTCAGCTTTGCTCATAGTCCTTCTGCATGAAAGCAGGAGGTAGGCATGCACCCTCATGCACCACACCATCAAGTGTGGGCACCAACACAGAAGGTGGCTCCAGCCCCTCATGGCATCTCTCTACAAAGCCCAGGACCCTGCTGGAACCTCAGCAGAGGCTGAGGCTTTGCTGTAGTGCAGACATCGGTGCTCACCTTCTCCTTGCCAGTTGGGTTGCTCTTCCAGGAGGCAGGAAAAGCAACCATTGGCAAAGGGAATGAGACTGCGTTGAACGGACTGTGTAAACACCGTTTGGGCTACATTCATAATCCCACACCATGAGCCACGTTTCCATGAGAGAGGCAGTCTGGGCCCCTTGGATAATCTTAATCATTTCTGACATGAAGGCTGCTTCTCCTATTTCATGAGTTATTTCCCCAGTATCATTTAAATGTATTAAAACACTGTTAGTGTAGAAAGTAGGCATCATGTTAGCATAATATCTAATCAGAACTAGCCTGCCTGTCCCTGCAGGGTTTATTTATTTATTTATTTGGTGTCTGCTTGTGCTGTTTTCTTGTTGGATTGGTGAGCGCTTCCTTGACATACTCATTTGTTCTGTTGTGTAATGGAATAGGATCCTTCGGAGCTGCTGACATCTGCTTTATTCTTGAGAACTGCAAATCTCAGAGGCCCACAAAGCAACAGTAATAATAATAATAATAGCAATAATAATAATGATCGCAGTGCTAGGAAGCCTGAGAAGTGAAGTTAAGCATGAAGAGAAGACAAAAGACAGAAGAGTTAAAAGATGGGCTGGCAGAAGAGTGTTTCCACCACTGTGTGTGTATTTTTATCGGCCCTGGTTCTCTACTCATTTACCTAAGCTTTATGACTCCACTGCCCTGTGGACTTCAATTAGCTTCCTCATGACTAGTAATATTGCAGGGGAAAGGGGATCAGACACCATGGTGTATATGATTAGGACACCTCTTCACAGGTATATTCAGCTCTGCCCTCACTCAGGTACATTGCTTTGATTTCTCAATGGTATTGCAGTATTGATTTTGAAGGGAATTATTTTCTTCAGTGCTTCTGGAGGTCTGGCCAGTGTGATTTCTCAGGGACCTATTCAGCTTCCTCCCCCGCAACTTTATCCTCACATGTCACAGCTGAAATAATTGGCATTGCACTACGTCACACTGGCAGGATTCAGTCCTGAAGGCTGGGGAGGAATTAAATCCAGAGCAAGCCTTGGCAAAAAGCTGCATGTGGAAGAAAGTTGTTGGGCTAAGCACTGCCTGAAAGAGGCCTGGAAGCTGTGAGTGCCCACTCTGGGTCATCTTGTCTGAATCCTGCTCTGTTGAGATAAAAAAGGGCTTTGCACAAACTAGGGGCAAGGAGAGGTGACAGTGTACTGCAAGGAGGAAAGGAAGGAAAAGGTAAGAAAAGGAAAGAAAGAAGAAAGGAGTAGGAAATGAGGAAGGAGGAAGTTAAAAAAAAGAAAACAAAAATAGCGTTCTTAGCAGTTAAGGTCGGGTCATGTTGAGCTTCAAAGCATCCTTGCGGGGGGAACTTATCTTAGTGTTTTAATCAAACTGGTTGTCACACCGTCCGCTAATGGTAATCATTCACACTGAAGAGTTCTGCCTGATATTTGATCTGATGGAAACAAACCTTGGGACTTATGGTATTGAAAAGAAAGTCTCTAAAGAGGAGTTTAGTGGCTGGTCTCAAAGACTGTGGCCGGCCAACAGGCAAACAAAACTAGAATAGCTTAAATTTAGTGCATTTGGCTCATCCTGAGCAGATAGGAGTATGCAGCCCTCTTGCTTTTTAAACTGAGGGCCTTTGTCATAAAAACAGTCTGGCTGAGCAAGCACAGAGACTGGTAAAAGTCCAACTAGCTTCTTTAACAAAGATAAAAACCCACCCAGATCGAGAAGCAAAACGAGCTTTGTTGTTTGTTGTCATCCCCCTTTAAGAAGGATAGCCCAGGATGAAAACTCTTGCTTGTAATGGGTTTCCCAAACCCTGCTTCTTCTGGCCTAGAACCTGGGTCTCCTCAGAGCCCCCAGTTCACACTATTACTAGTGTCATTATTTCTGCAACCAGACATAGGTATAAGTGACAGTTTACAAATATTGGTAGGATTACCCCTCTGCTGAGTCCATTACATATCTAGCATGCAGGCATGCGGCAATACAAAATAGAAGAGGAACTCATGAAAACTAGAGATGGAAGAGATTTATGAGGTCCCATCTGCTCCCTTTTTCTCCTGGCATATGCTTATCTACTAAAGTACCTTCACTAGTGTTTTGACTAGTTTTAATACTCTAGCCAGCAGGACTTCCATGTCCCATGAGAGGCTTCTCTATCAACTGGTGCCTCAAACCCCAGAATTGCAGACAGATGCCTCATGAGACCTTCTCCAGCACCCCACCAGTGTCAGACCTGAAGACAGCATACATGCTTGAAAGCTTGATTTGTTTCTGTCATAGAATCGTAGAAGGGTTTGGTTTGGAAGGGACCTTACAGATCAGCCCAATAAAAGGCCATGGCATTACTCAGACACTTCAGTACCATTCCATTCAGTGCAGGTGTCTATTTTGCTTCAGGGAGTGCTAGCAGGAGTAGTTTTCCCAGGAAACTGATGAATCCTTACACTTCTCATTAGTGTGTAGCACCACATTATGTGTGCCATCAGGGTCCTCCACTGGCATCAAGCTCTGCCCATCACTCTTTGACGCATGGTGATTCAGGACTGTGTGCCTGGCAACTCACTCGTTGGCATCCTCTATTTTAAGAGTCCAGTTCAGATTTTCTTACTGCTATGTCATGTATGCTTTTTTGGTTTGTTCCTTACTGCATCCCCACAAGACTTCCCTTGTCTTGTGAATAATGGCAGGCTGCACTCTCCCTTGGATGCTGCCTAGCCAAGCTAGATACTTTTCTCATGCACACTCTTGCCTCAAAACCAAACCAAACCAAACCCTCTTGCCCCATTCTAGGGTTATTGTTATTGCTTTTCAGTCTCTCCCTACAGTTTGTTCTTGTCTCTGTGGAAATCAGGTATTTGCAATGAGCACACTAGGCAAAAAGACCATTCTGGAGGTCTTCAAGCTGAGTCTGTCCTTGTCCCATTTTGTGACCTGATGGCCTTGACTTTGAGAGCCTGGGGTTGAAAGAAAGAATATTCTTCTTGTCTTGTTGGTTAAATAAGACTTGGAAAAGCTTTGAGAAATAGTTTGGAACTGTGGCTCTTGGCATAGAGGAGGCTGGAATGGTCACAGCCCTCTGTTGGACCTCAGTTTGACAAGGGCCAGTCCTAGGTGTCACTTGAAGAGGAATCCCCACAAGCACTATGCGAGCACAGTGGCTTATATTCTCATACCTGAGTGAAAAGTTAATCTCTCAGATCCTACCATCTAAATAAAAATATCCTTTATTTTCCACAGCAGCTAAGGTGAGGTGCCCAGGGGCTCTGAAGATGAGGCCATGTTTGGTTTAGTGCCTCTTGATTTTTTGGGAATTTACCTATGGTCACCCAAATCAAAGTGTTCTGTTCCTAAGGATATGGTCATGTAATCCACATAAACTAAGCCAAAATACTCAGAATTTGTCACAGACATCAAACATGCCAGTTTTCCTGTACTCCCATGTTATATCATTATGGGATATTGATTTCCATTACTGTGTATTTCAGAATATTCCCTGGGTAATGCTTGGATGATTTGCTTCCAAACTGGGCTTCTCAGTTGCCTTTTGACAGACTGGAGAAAGAAACACAGCTTGCCTGTCAAGCAAAACCCTGCCAAATTCAGCCCATTGTCCAGTTCCTGTTCCTCTTGCAGTGCCTTTGAGGTGGAATTGAGCCCGTATTCATGTTTGTTTACTAATCAGGTGGGATTTAGAAGTATTTTCAACATGCATCACATGTTTCCATCCTGCCAACCCATACCCAACTTGATACCACCTTATAAAATACATCCTTCTTAGGCATATATCTATCCTTGCTACAGAGGTGCCCTGAGATATCTCTTACTATGTAATCAGTGTTGGTAAAGACGTGGTCCCTCTTTTAGGGTCCATCAATTGGTGCAAGTTGGGAAAGGCTGTGGAGAGTGAGGAAGTGTGGTGTGAATCCCTGGTGGGTTCCTAACCGAACTAGAACTATCAATTCTATCATCAATTCTATCATCTCTTTGTGAAGCCAGAAATTATATGGGAGGTTTTGGGCCTGTTATCCCATCCCAGAAAAAAAAGTCATGGGAGCTGGTCATGAGTGATGAAGTTGCTTAAACACCAAACACTAACCAACTTTCTCCCTCTGAAAAAGAAAAGGAAGACTTGTTTCAAGCAGACTTGTTCAGTGCCATGCATTTCTGGATTGCATGGGCCGTATCTCTTATTTCTCCATTACCCATCCGTTAGGAAAATCCAGAGAGGAAAACGTGAACCACAGACCAATTTGCTCTTGGTTTCAAGAGAGCAGAATTTCACCCCCATGCTGAGAAGTGGACTGGGATACTGATGGTTTGGGTATTTTTTGTGCTGTGTAACATAGGTCCTAGAACATTCCTTGGCTCTTTCTGCTTTTAATCTAGCACTCAGTAAAACAAATTTTATCTGAAACAGTATTGGTCTTTAGACATGACACTGCTTTAATGGTCCTGGAACTCTGCTCTTTCTGGATGCCTTGATCCATTTCCCATTCATGTAAAGAATCACACACACGATAGACCACCAGACTCTTTGCCACCTTAGAGCAATTTTATCCCTTGGTTAACAACGCTTATCCAGTGTCAGTGGCTTAGAGAACTGCAGGACACTCCTGATGAAAGACTAAGGCTGGGTGGAATAACCATTGTGGTCTGGTGGATTACATTAGAGATGACTTGTCATGGTGCCTTTTCAGATTCTTCATTGCAAATCAGAAGTAAATTTTTGGCTGCAGAAATATCCCATGTGACTTTCCAGAGGGGTAGCTGAGAATAGAAGATGAGTTTGTGCCATCATCTTCCTTGAAGGAGAAATACGCTTTCAGGAGTGCAGTTCACCATCACTAAACTCTTCTTGGTTTTCTAATTTGTTTTCTTCCTACACTTACTTGAGGATAGGTAAAGGAAGCTTTATTTTAATAGAACCGATTCAGAGAAGAAATTGGGAAAACTGACAATTCCCAAAATAAGGATTTGGGCTATCAGCCATCCTAAGGATCTGCATTCTCTGAATTTCATGGGTAGTGCTTTTCACTGAAGTTTGCATTGCTCTGTCAAGTAGAGTAAGAGTCAATCTGAGAAGCAACCTCAGATATCAAAGGGGCTCTAACCTGTCTCATTTTTGGTATCCCAAACAAAGCGATGGTGTGGGACACAGTGTGGGATCCCAGCCCAATCACTCATCCTACAACTCCAAGATCCCTTTATAGTACTCTTGCTCCATCCCTCACAGCGTGCAGTCCCCCAGTAGGGTGACCAGAGCATAGCATCAGTCCTCTTGGTAGCACAGAGCTAGTGAAGGAGCCCTCAGACTATACTGGCTCTGGCCTTGGCGGGGTGAGAAGCTCTGGTTTCTGTTTCGACCCCTTCTCACATCCTTAGACACCTTATTTGGCTGGCCAGTTGCAGGGAACATTAACTATTGCAGGGGCAGAAGTGCGCAGAGAGACACTGCACTTCCACAGGCTTTCCCTTGGATTTGACCTAGTATTTTTATACTTCTCTTCCTCCGTCTCTCTCCGTCTCAATCTCCATCCTCAGAGCAAGACAAGAGTTGCAGGCAGCATGAATGATTGCTGCTCCACCCAAAGAAGTCCCTGAGACATCACACCAGACACAGACCCACTCCCACCTCTCCCTCTTTCCTTTCTCTCTCCTGATCCCTTCGCTTCTTTGTCTCCCCCATCCCCACCTTTCCTGTCTTTGTCTTTTTCCCCCCCTTCCCCTCACTCTCTCCCTCCGCCTCCCTCTCAGTCCCTCTCCCTCTCTCTGGAGACAGGTCCGGTGGCCTGGTTGCCATCTGCTGCCTGTTGGGGTTTCTCTGTTGTTTTCTGTGTCAGGACGTGCAGCGCGTATGTGCGCGCGCGGGCGCACGTGGGGCTTTTTTTATGAGGTTGAGATCAGATGGCATCTAATCGATCGTCATGGTCTCCATGGTTACCCGGGTGACAGAGTAGTTGGGAGAGACACATACTCCAGCCTGGGGCTGTCAGACCATTCCTGAGAGAAATAACGGGAAAAGAAAGAAAGAAACAAACACAAAACCCAAACCACTTCCAGCACATTTTACGCATTTACATCTTCCTCAGATCCAGGAAAATGTAGCCCGCGCTTCTGTTTTACAGTTACCCTTTGACTTGGCTCCAGGGGGAAGAAAGCAGATTCATTTTCTTCCCTGCAGGGCACAGGCACAAAGGTGAAGAACATATTTGGGAAAGCAGAACTCCCCTTGTCTTTTTTCCCCATTTCTTTTTCCTATTTCCTCTTTCTCCTTTCCCATTTCCCCTTTTCCATTTTGCCCCTTTCCCCTTTCTCCTTTCCCATATTTCATTTTCCATTTCTCCTTTCCCCTTTCTCTTTCCCCTTTCCCTTTTTGTTTCCCCTTTCTTCTTCTCTCAAAGGTTTGATTTTTTTACTTCACCAGCCTGTGATCACTGTTGTAACCATAATGATTATTTTTATTCTTCTAAATTGGATGGTTAGTCTCTTGAATTGGCTAGAGGCAATGGTATCCTCCGGGAAAAGAACTGCAATATATTAGTACAAGCAGCATCTTTTTCTCCCTGGCCTCAGCCCCTAATACTAGACCATCTTTAGCCCTTGTTGTGACAGATCAATCAATCTGTCTATGATTCCTGTTTGGAAGCAAGTGGAGTGTGATGCTAAGGATGAATTATGGAATTAAGTGAGTTTTCTGTCTTTAAAAGCAGGTTGAGTTGGGCATGACATCTCTGACCATGGCAATCAGTGTGTCAAGAGCACAGAAACTGAAACTGTGCAGTGCAGAATGTGATCCTGCATGAACTGGGGGAGGAGGAGGAGAAGGAGGATGCACTTCAGGCAACATCACTGTGGCAGCCACCCCTCAATAACCCACCTACAGTGCACCACTCAGGTATGCAGAGCCCTGCCTGATTCCCTGATAGCCATATTCTGGCTGGGCAGAATGAACTAGCCTTTGATTTGACCCCAGCATGGCCTCCAAAAGGCTGTACCTTTTGTCTTCTGGCTGCAACCACAGAGCTAAGGCTCATCAAAGCTCATCCATTGTAGTGTTGTGGCTGGTGCTGCCTTAGCTGCTTTTCTGCTCATGGTACCATAAAGGCCTTTGGAAATGTCAAGTGTAAACACAGGCAAAGGGAGCTAATAGCCCCAGTGCATGCTGCCATGAGGGGCTGGTAACCTAGCAGAGCTCTCCAGAGACATAGAAGTGCTGACTTACTGCCACTAACTATGAAATGCATCAGATCAGAGCATCCCTGGATAAGGAGAGAACTCATGGAGCTAGATGTGGTTTGAGAGCTGGATATACCTTTACACGTTTTCTCCCCAGTTCTGAATTGCATGGATTTTCAATTGGAGCCTGGGGTCTTGCTTTGCTTTTTGTCTTCCTAGTAGTAGTAGGAAGTGCCCTAGTTGTGTTGCTCAGTTCAACCTGCAAATATACACTGAGGGTGGGGTTAAATTGTCTAAACATTGTCATTGTAGGTGACATCCTATCCAGTCTACATGCGATGTCCTGAAGAGACACAAGTCTTCCACTATGCCTATGTATTATATGCCAAATTCCTTTGTACGCTACAGGGATTTAACAGACCACTGGACATGCATGCAGCTGAGCCCCATCTGGCTCTTGGAGCAAAACATCATTCTGAATTGGTGCAAATATCCAAGAGGTGCAAAGATTTGGCCACCTCCACACCTTCAAGGAGGGGTAAGCTTCAGTGTGAGATGATGAACAGGAAATGTGACGGAGCAGAAGGGTGGCATGTGAAGGACTCTTCTTCCCCTTAGAAAGGGGAGCAACTTGCAGGAGGCTGTTTCAGCTCACACCAGCTCAAGCTCTGCATTCGTTGGCTGATTAGGCCCTGAGAGAAGTAAGGGAGTGTGAAGACAGGCTTTGTAGCCGTATCAGGGACTTCTTCCTCCCACAGGGGCAGCAAACAGAGCTTTTGGTGTGGAAAGAGGTGGTGTTTATGATACGAAAGTCCTTTCCCCAGCCTTTGAAAAGGATGTCACACAACCTCCCTCCTCCCCAGTAAAAGCTGTCTTGATTAGAAATAGTTCCTCACTTATAGATGGCCAGGGGTAATGTTTCAGTGTATCCTATAAGAAACATCTGTGATCCCATCTATTTGAGTTCTGATTCTGCTCCCTCCCAGCAGCATCACATCCCTGTTTCTAACCATCATGATAGGAAATCCTCTGCTCTTCAGTATTCCCTAATGTTGAATGCCACGGGCCTCCTAGATTTTCCTACTGTACAAACACAAACTAATTAAAGTCATACAAATACATCCTAAGCAGAGATTGAGAATCCGTTCACTTGAGGGAAGGCCACTGGCTTCCACATCCCTGGAAAAGCTCCCTCTCAGTTTACATTGCTCTTTTTGCAAGGATAATTTACAGAAAAGCCAGTTTCCACTGAACCAGCAGATGTGTGCATGGAGAGGGGAAAGAGGATGTAAACGCCACAGCATCTCTGTGAATGCAGCAAGGTGCTGGTGCCTGCCTCTGCATGCTCCATAATATATTAATACACAGTGGCTGGCCAATCCCACTGGAGCATTCAATCATGCCATATTATAATAGAATTTAATGGAGTTGACAGCTAAGACCTAGTTGCTGGAGACACGTGAAAGACCTTTGCAATGAGGATCTACAATTAATAAAGGGAAGGGCCATAGATTTTTGGAGAACCTCATAAAAAAGTAAAATATGGACATTGATCACGGCATGCGAGGATATTAGACACGTAAATCCAGCTATTGCCTTTATTTATTTATTTGCACATCTTTAATATGATAGGCACAGGTTTCCCCAAGGCCAAAATGCAATTTCTCTCTCCATTTCTCAGCAGGAGCTTTTCATCTCCCTATTCACCAGGTTTTGAATTGCACATTTAATAAGCGATAAAGTACTCCTGTCTCTTTTCCTCACGCTCTTAGCCCACAGATTTTCCTTCCCTTCTGTTTGGTGATGGAAACAACATCCCCTTTACCTGGAAATGGGTTCCTTGGGGATGTGGGGGGCAGTGCAAGAGGGGATCCCATTCCACAGGGAATGTCTGGACTTAAGTGTCTGCTGATGCACTTTGTGTGCCAGCATGCACAGGGAAAGGCAAAGACTGGGACCAGCATAAAAGGACGGAAAACAGCTCTAAAACACTGTAAACTGCTTCTATCCTGCTGCCTTGGGGAAGCCCATCCTGGATGGAATAATTGTAGTCATTTTGAAGAATCAAGCCCACAAGGACAGGATCAGACCCCAGTGAGCCCAAGCCCTTGGTAATGTAAAGGTCCAGCTTCCAACTGTGCAGCTGCAGGTGTTGGAGCTTGTGGTGCTCAGCTTATGTCAAAGCCATTTGGAGCAGACAGGGAAAAAATTGAGGGGCCAAACCCCTCAAACCCTGGGTTAGGATGGTAGAGACCAATGGGGCTATAAGAGGGATGACTTTAGTGGCATATTTGGAAATGAAAAGCAACTGAACGTGTATCTCTGAAGCAGGTGAAGTACAACAGTCAAAAAAGGACTGAATAATCAGCTATTTCACTTTTAAGACCAGCTGGGGTAGGTTACTTTCTTGTCAGGTAATTCAACCTTGTTTTTCTTTCACTTACCAGTGTAAAGACACATTTCCTCCGAATAGGTGATGTCTTGTTTGGAATGAGAGAAAGAGACCATTTGTCCATATCACAGCAAGAGCGCCTTGCACAGTGTCATCTCATGCTCTCCTCCAGTAAATTGAGTTTGTCAGTGCTCAGCCGCACAGCTGAGTGGAGTGCTGCAGGATGCCTCACCTCTCCTGGGAGAGGAAACTTGGCATAAGCCATATCGTAATGGGATCCAGAAACAAAGAAGCGTGAATGAAGTGCTAATTGCATTCATAAAGACATTAACAAAGGAATTAAAACGGCAGAAGCTTCTTTTCCCCCTCAAGAATCATATAAACAACCCCAAATATATTAATAATCACTGAGGTTTACACTGTTTTGAAGGGATTATAAAGTGACAGGACATCAGGGCTTGGAAAGACCATTTCAATGGTCCTTTTATTGGATTCTGCATCAGAGATGAGACACTTTACTGCTTCTGCTTTTACTCCTATCCCTGTGCTTCCCTCAAAGAGCAAGCCCAATCCTCATTTTTGCCTGAAACTTTTAACATGCAATAAAAATGAAACCATATTTAAAATAATAAATAAATCTTAAGAAACCAAAACCAACCAAAGAAAAACACCCAACCAAACCTAAACCAAAGCAAAATGACCACAGAAATTTGGCTACTGACACAGTGGAAATTCCCTATAAAACAGCCTGAAACATCCTGCCATTTTTTTAATCTCATTCAGTGCTGTTTACCTTTCCATGGAAAAAGGAAAGACATGCTGCCTGTTCTTTCCTCAGCCAGTTTCTACATGATTTCTTCCTTCCATGACCAAACTGTAGCATTGCGTTGTTATTTGCATTGCAAACACTGAGAGAAAACATCTCCCTGTTAAAAATCTCTCCAATCAATTGGGTCTTTTTCCCCTCATGAGAATATTACTATTAGTCTTAAGCTTAGAAAGGGCTTGTTTCACAGATCCCAATCTCTGAGGCTACTTCAGCTTGCTCATACAAGCAAAATGGTAGCTTTTTGCTTTTTAGACAACTTGGCTGTATTTATTGCATCTTCCCTCCCCTTGCGCTTGCTGCCTTTCTGCCTGCTGATGTGGGTGTTGTGTTAGCAACAGCTACACTAAAGCCAGCTAAACATTTTTGGTCCCATTTGCCAATTTTCAGTCACTCTAAACTTTCTAAAATGTTCATTCTGAGGACTGCAACCTGCAAGTTCCTTGTGACCACTCAAGGGTGGGTTTATCGGGGAAAGATGAGCCATAGCCATTCAGTAGTTCTGTAGAAGGAGATGCTTTTATTACATTGGTGGCTAGGGGTAGGAGGCTAAGAGGTAGCAGGAAGGCATTTGTCAGGGAGAAGAGGACCCTTAAAAGGCATGGGGATCTTGCCAGCTTTCTCTTTCTTCTGGCTTGGTCCATACCCAGGCTGCAGCTCAGGCCTTGGTGGTGCCAGGAGAGAGGAGATGGGATGTACCACAAGCACCCAAAGGAACGAAGCTTGGATCTTCATGCATGTGGGAGGTGTATGGGAGCATGGGGATGGGGTCCAGGATGGGGGGTTATGACAGGAAGGTGCAAAAGCATAGGCTAAGGGGGAAGGGTTGTGTAAGGTGGAACAGTGTAGGCTGAGAGGGGAGAGGAGCACAATCACTCCAGCATGTTCCTGTCATCAGGAAGGGGACCCTCTCCAAGTGATGCTGGGGCAGGAGCAAACAAGGGAAGCCTTATCCAGAAGCATTTTGAAAGAAGAAAGAAAGAAAGCAAAGCCCTTTGTACTGCATGGAGTATGGAGGGACAAACTCTCATGCACCTAATACCCCAGCCCTCCTAAAACACACAGGAAAGCATCTCTGATTCAAGAGCACAACTCAGCTCTTTCCATAAAAGCCAGATTCAGGTTCATTACAATGATGAGTATCAGAGTTCATGCACTCACAATGGCAGGGCAGTCAGTATTAACCCCTATTCTCGAGGTGGATTCAAAGCCTGTAGACCATCCCATGCTAACATGACATCTCTCCATCCTCACTTCCCCACCTTTGCTTCCCTTCTTTACCCCCAGGAACATTGAGATCTTTCAGACATGCACCCGTAGCCCTTCCTTTCTCTTTCATCCCTGCCCTGTCCCCATCAAGGTCCTGCAAGCACCTCAAGTGGGACCCCCACCCCTGGCACTCCCCTGGCATCACTGCCACCCTAAAGGCTCCTGAGGCCAGGAGCCAAAAGCACCATGAAAGGAATGATGAAAAGAGACAGTGCTAGGAGAAAGAATGAGCGATGTTCCTGCATTAAATGTAAAAAGTAAAATTAAAGCCATTTTCCATGTTACAGGCAGCTATGGGAAAACTGGTTACCTGTAGGATTTTTCAGGGTGTGTTGAAAGTAGGGACAGAGACCAACGAGTCTTCTCATCTCAGTATCCCCAGCTCAGGAAGGAAACATGTCCTGGCTGTGACTTATGTACAGGTGAATGGAGAGCAAGGGCAGCATCAGCCCAGGTCCTGTTTCTGACTAAATGAAATGTGTATCTTCCAGGCGATGAGCCGGAAGGGAGAAGCCTATCTCAGGAGTGATGGCAGGTGCTGCTGAGCTATTTCCATTTTCCAGCTCTGCAACCTCAGGAACCTCTTTAATCCCAGTCACCCGCCAAGCTCCATTCACTGGCACTGAGGATCAGCCAATGTTTTTGGATTCATTTTTAAGGCTGTCTTGCTGGCAGATTACTGGTCCCACCTGTGACTCAAGAAGAGATTTGCAAACCTCATTCTCACTTTTTCAAGCCATTTAAAGGGACACATCACACCAAGAATTTAGGCTCCGCTTTGAACAGAGGGGGACATGGGGCAAAGGGAAATGAAAAGAAAACCAGGAGGCACAGAAGTACATTGGCAGATTTGTCAGAAATGACAATGTTCTTTATCTGATTTCTGCGTTCCCTGGGGCAGGGAGGGGAACCTGTATGCAATTGCATTGAAGTAATGTATGAGGATCAGAGACCGGATTTGACAAGAAGCTCCACCAAACTCACCTAGAAGCCCAGCCAAGTGCAAAATGTAAACCTAGCAGAGTAAAGAGTGGCTTAGCTCAGGGGCAGCATTTCAATTCCGGTGTTCTAAGGCATCAGTAATAGATAGGAAAATCACAGAAGATAGACCCCAGTATGATTTTACTTATGGCTTATGTTACATGGTGTTGTCAGCTACTGAGAGATGTCAAAGGTAGATAGCCATTTTTTAGTCAATCATGCTTTTAGTCAATTCTGCAATCATTTAGCCAGTTGTCCTGCTCCACAAGCAGGTATGCCCACATCCATATACATATATGTGCGTACATGGCTACTGGTCCAAGTCCTTTTTGGTGTGTAGCTTGATGAAAAGCTTTCAGCTAGGGTTTGGAAGAGGTTGAGTCAGTCAGTCTGTGCAACACTTGCCAAAGATGAAATTAGTTTCATTCACTGTCGTTTGCCTTCAAAACCCCACAAAGCCCCACTCTCCTTTTCTCTCTTTCCCTTGCATAAAGTGGAGAGTATTTCTCAGAGAAGTATTGAGCCGATTTTTAATGTCATGGAAACTTCATCTGCAAATTCCTTGGAAACTCTTTAGTGAAGCAGCCTTGTAAAACAGATGATTAATATTGGTAAGCTCCTCATTTGCATATTAATTAGTCTCTGTACTCAACTAATTAAAACGGGGCTGCCTGTTTGTAGACTTTCTGAATTCCAGATTGTTGCTATTGCTCCCATGTAAGTGCATTTAGCACAGCTAAGGCAGGCCACTGCTAGTACAAACCAGCTACCCCAAGCAGCGGAAGCAGCATTTTAAGGCATTTGAGACTCTAAGGGGGCCACTTTCAGTGTTTTCTTCATGAAAACCCACTTGAAATGGCAGGATGGAATGACTGAGCAGTGCTCCTGCTTCCCTGCTATGCTCTCAAGACAACGGCAGAAATCAGCCAAATCCAAGGCCAGAGGGAGAAGAGCATTGCAGGGTACAAACAAGTCCAGGCTGAGCTGCCCGTAACCTTTGCAGTACTTGCTTTTGTCCAGAGCTTCAGCCTAAACTCAAAGCTCAAGCTGATGACTCAAGACATGTCAATTCAAGGGTAATTCTGCCCCGTGCTGCTGTGGCAGGGCTCTACACAGCCTTCACAGTGTGGGAGCAGAACTGGGGCTTGGAGTGCTCTGCACATCAGCTAGACCTGCACTTGCAAGCCCACCTCATGGCCTCATGTGCTCTGCAGAGATGTCGCAGAAACCAGGCACTGGCTGAACTGTCACAGGCAAAGAGCTGCACTTCCCTCATCCCACATTCCCTGGCTGGCACTGGTTGGGCTGATGGATTGCAAAACATCTCCTCTGATGATCCCTTGCTTTCAAGCTTTAGCACTCAAAACACTGCTCCCCCATCAGCCACAAAGTCCTCCTCCATCACAGAACCAGCCAGGGCTGCCCCCTCCAACAGGATGCTGCCTCCTCCTGCCTTTGCCTGGCTGAGGACACACCATTGCCCCTCTTGCATCCCTGCCACCAGACAGCTCCCTCTTGTGCTTCTCAGCCAACACACCTGCTGGTGGCCATGACTGCTGTCCTACCATCCCTTCTGTATCTTCTTGCCTCTAGACCCGTTTCTTGGCTCCTCTCCTTCTCCTTCCCCTCCCCATGCACCTGATTTTTGCTCCTGCCAGCTGTTAGCGTTCCCCACTTTGCTATCCCCACAGGAGTGAAGGATTCCTGTGGAAATTCAGGAACTGAAGATAAACCCCCCATGCTGAGAGGCACTTTCTGAATGTATATTTACTGCCAGAAAATATTTTGCATGGCAGTGACAAGTCGGCGTTCTCAAACTGTCTGTGCACAGAGAGTTTTTTCCTCACTCTAGCTGCCAATAGCAGGTTGACAGGTTTTATTATACTCCATTATTCACAACAAGGCAGGTCGCTGTGCCATATGCTGTCCAGTCCTACTTAAGCTAACCATGTGCCCATGTTGGCTGCAAACCAAGGCTGCTTAAAACCTGCTCCTTTTTTTGCTTGCTATTTGTTTTGAAAGAATTGGAGACAGGGGCTTCGGGTCAGGCGTTCCAGGGTGTCTTATTGCACGGCTCTGCCCATGCTCAGCAGCACAGAAGCCAATTCAATGGGAAAATCACTGGTTCTGGTCTTCTAGAAACCTGCCCTGTCCTGGGCCTGATGCTGTTTGAGGCAGGAAGAGAGCCTTGAATCTCCCTGGGGCCATTGGCAGTGTATTGAACCTGGGGCTCTTGTTTCTTTGGGTGTGCTGTCTGCTGCCTCATTTCCATTGCCTTTGGTGGTATTTACCCCTTTCTTCCAAGGCTGCAGCTACCTCAGCTCTTATATCTTACTGTAACTCAAACTGTTGCCTGACACACTCATCCTTTATGGGACCACTTGATCTCAGAAGCAGACCTACTCCTGAGCACAGCCTCGGGCTCTTTTGCTGTAATGGTGGCCTGCCTATCCTGATAGCCCTTTCGACAGTCATTCCCACATGTCATTCCTGCCATGGGTTGCAGGAGACTACTTCTCAGGTAAAGAAGTGTTGCTTTTCTGGCCAAGTCTTTACACTAGGTGAGTCTGTTATGCAGGGAGGTTGGCCTGTGACGCTTGGCACACATCCCTTTCTACTCCCTTTGCTTTTGCCATCTGTTCCTTGGCGGCCTCCACTATCTTCCCCAAGATTGCCATGTTCAAAAGGGAACAGCATCTGGAGCAGGGGTTCCCAATTAGTGCTAATTAGTCATGTCTTGCAGTGCTCTCTGATCCATTGTGTGAGTAAGGTGGGTTGTGTATGCCAGCCCCTGCAAAACTCACTGTCAGCTCCTGAATACAGTCCGTGCTTGAGTAACTCCCCGTGATCCTGTCACATCTGGCCCTTTCCTGTGAGATGGGCTGGGGTTTTGAAGCCTCTTCCTGTTATTAGGTGCTAGACTCTTCGCTCAGTTCAGGCATCTCACAAGCATGGCCATCCTGGCCATGTGCCTCAAGCCCAGTGTCTTGCCTCCAGCAGACAGGCAGCTGTCTAGGGAAGAACATAAACCCCAAGATAAGCAGAGAGGGACCTTTTCCAGTGTCAGCAAGGATCTCTCAAATAAAAGTCCCAGAAATCCAAGCATTTCAAGTTTGACCCCTTCCATGTAATTTCCTTTCAAAAGTCTTTTGGTAACTCCCTGGTTGTTCTCACACTGCTTCACTGGTTCTGTCTACACACTTTGGCAAATGTAGTGCATTCTCCTCAGCATGCTCTATTCATATCCATCATCAGCCTGTAATTCATCTCATCATTCTATAAGGATGTTCCAACCTTGAGTCACCTGCAATTCCCAGAGACCCTTGTGGTGTGTGGCACCCTATGGACCAAGCAGAGGTCTTATCTGCCCAACACTGTCCGTGTGGTATCACTGTGATGGTACATATGAATCATGGTGGCAGCCTCAGCCTGGAAACTGTGTCTCCCATTGCCCACACTGAATGCAGATGCTGCTTAAGTGTGTGCTGCTGACATGAGGTAAGTTGGATTTTACATGTATATGTAGATTTGCACTTGAAATACAGTAGATGTACCCACGATGTATGGCCTGATTCAAGGGCTTGTATGCTTCTCAGTGGTGTACACACTAATCTAATTGTCTCTTCTCATAAATTTCTGGATTCCCATCACAACCTTAATGTATCTCAGTTTCTAAGGGTCCAGTCCTTTGCAGAAGTTATCATTTTAATGCTGTGTATGATCATGAACTGTAGGTATGCCTGTGGCAGATTGCATACTTCATTCTCATTATACAACCAGGGCTTGGCTTAGTGGCTTTTCCTCTTTGTGGTGTCATAAAAAGTCTATAGATGGCTGTAGATGTGGATCTGTGTTTGTTGTTTGCTAGCTGGAGGGTCAAGGCCAGCAGAACTCTGTACTTCAGTAGTCTCACAGGTGGCATCAAAGGGTCAATATCTAACTTTATCTTAGCCTCACAGGGCTTTCACCTTCTTAACATATTTTGCTACAGTGCTGAAAAAGATTTACAATAACCTCTTCATTCTTACATGTGGTGAGGATGTTCTGGCATTCCACCATGATCCTATATGTTAAACTAAGCAATAGCATGCCTTGTTTCCTAAGGTTTTCACACTGAAAGTTTGAAATACTGCTTGGAAAGGCTCTTTCTGGGTGCTATTAGGACCTAAGGACATCAATTAACTTTAATTGCCCTGCCCAGCCTTTATTAAATGCACCAGCACACGCTCTGCTTAAGGACTCAGGTGCTCAGATGTAGCCTGAGCTGTGTCTTAGGTGTACCTCTGCCTCACCCTGGCTGGTTTTCAAGGCTGGGTGCCGGGACTACGTTGTAAGTGGCTTTGTTCCAAGTCCTGGCTCTGACTCCATCTCCTACTGCTTCAGATCAGGCGTCCTGACCTGACATATCACTTCAGCCTCTCTGGGACTGTCAGTGGGCTGTCACAACCTTGCCTTGCTCAGGTACTGTGAGACTGTGATGGTGAAGGTGCTGCCCTGCCTGTGTTGAGATCACCCTCCGCTCTCTGCTGGCCTCCCTTGCAGAGTAACACTTACCATGCTGGACACACATCATGTTGGTACTGTCAACTGTGTCCTGTATGGTCAACTCCACAGCAATAAAAAGCAGTTTGCTTTCTGGTTGTTGTCAGGAGAAATGGTGCAATGTTGCTGTGCTAGATCCAGAGAGACAAGGAAGTCATCATGGTTTTAACCTTTGGGGAGATGTTGACACCCAGGTAAGCTGGTATACTTAGTAAGCTTAGTACGCTGCACACATCAATACTGAAATTCTTCCCACTGCTATGGTTTTGCTCCTAACTTTTCTGAGGCACAGTTGTGGCTTCCTTTGAATCCTTCCTGAGAGTAGGATGTGTTAAACTATTTCAAGCACATAATAGGTTGCTATTTCTTGCACAGAATAAAGCATTTCTACTATGAATTGCACTTGCCCTGCACTGGCCAATGCATACCATTGTCACACGGATGTATTCCTCCCTGCTCATTTTCCTGCTCATCATTTTGGTTAGTGTTACATGGCAGCTAGGTCTGCAGTCCAGCAGAAATCAAATTGATTGTTGATCTTAGAGCAGAGTTACTACAATGGCAGCTGAATAGCAGTCTTCCGAGATGTGCCTTGCATGTGTGAATCTCGCTGGCTCTGTTATCACACTACAGAAATCCTCCTCGCTGGCAGTCTATGTCATGTACCTTACCTTCCATTACACAGCTGGGCTTTCCTTCTGCAGAAGATACCCCACTGGGAGGTGAAATGGTGCTGCTCCTCCACCACCTTCCCACCTGCTTTTGACCTTTATGTTATCCTTGTTTCAAGTTGTTTCTGTGGAGAATGCACTGGGTTATGATTTATGAGTAGGCTTTCATGCTTCACATAAATTGTTTACTTTGGCAAATACTGCTGTAGCTGATTTGATGCTGGTTTTGGTTCTGTTCAGCAGCCCCTGCTACTCTGTCCCTAAACCTGGGTCTATGTCTATGGACAAACTGGAGTTCAGAGATGGGATAACTTGCAAGAATCTTTAGTGAGTCTCAAAGCCAGTTTTGTTGTTGTCGCTTTAAGCATATTTCTTCTCCTGTGTATGTTTCTTCTGCATTATATGTTTGTATAAGCATCAATACATCGCAGTTCCCTGAACTCTAATTTCCCTGGGGTCACTGTACACACCAAATTCATTGCACGCTTCCCTATATCATGCAGGTGCTGTGGGGTTACCCACAACAGTGTAGCTCACTCACTGCTTAACCTTTCCTCCAGTGAGATGTGAAAGGAGTAGCTTTAAACTTTCTGTCTGTGTGCCCTTTGACCAGCAATGTTAACAGCAAAGCAAGAACACTGACTTGCAGGCTTGGGCACATCATTTTGAGACTGGAATAGATTATCCCTGCATCATTTCTGCAAGTTACTTTCTTTCCATGTAGTCTTGTTCTCGCTGTGAATCTTGCAGCACTGGAGGCCGTTACCCTCTTCCACATTGCCACACGCTCAGTGAATAAGGGTCAGAAATGGTTCCCTCTACAAAACAGAAGTCTCCTTAGGGATGAAGATGTCTTATAATGATATGACAGACAGCATTAAAATACATATGTATACACTGACTTACCACTTCTCCCAGTATTTCCTTCCCACTTTGACACAGACCGCTGCATCAGAAAAGATGCTTTTTGTTGGATCAACACTGCAAACAATGCCCAAGGAACTGTGAGCCCCAAGTGCCAAACAATAGATGGGTAGGGTTCAAAGGCTGGAGTCCCCACTTTGATTAGCAGTTACTTTGTTATGGCCAAGCAGATATGTGTGCAAATCTATCCTGCTGGAAGCCATGTGCTTGATCTCTGGTATCTAAACTATCCACTGGTGGAAGGAGCCAAGAGCTCAGGTCTAATAATGAATTAGATCTTCCTTGTTCCCTGGGTCCTCCCTGAGCTGAACAGGTGGCTTTGCTGTATTACTTGGCAGACAGAAATAAGATGTTGACTGCTTCTTGAAGACATCCTAGGTTACAGAAACTGAAATCTTCAACCTCTGCCCCTCAAAGACAACCCCTGAGGGTGACTGCTGCAGCATATCTTTGTAACAGGATCTGAAGATGAACTTGCTTAGTAACAGGTCATAGAAATGTGCCTTGAAACCTACTGATTCCTGACTTTTATTTGACCATAAATGCTGCTGCTCTTGCCCAGCACTGGGCAGCAGCTTGTAAGAAGCAGCACGACTGACTTTCCCTGCTTACTCATCTGACACGGTGCACCTGCATGAACGGCACCACAGAAAGCATACAGGGCATTCTCTGCATGTGGTACCTCTTCTAAACCAGAAAGAAATGTTTGTCATGGCTGGTGTGACACCAGAGTGTCAATTCAGACCCAGGGACTGCTATCTTTCCTGCTTTGACAAACAACATTACTGGGCATATGAGCCAAAGAGCTAGCTGTGTCTCACATACAGGTCAGTGCCTTTGTTAGACATTCAACACACTTCTTCCAACCGCCTGGCAAAAGGAATGTGTTTGGAGGTGTAAATGATTTTGACAATTCAAGTGCTGTGTGTTAATACACTGATCAAAATGCTGAGAATTTTCAGGTCAAGGCGCATCTGTTCATATCAGCAATCCCGTTAAGAGGTAAACTCTTATAGCTTGGGAGACGCTGAGGAAACGCTGCAGGATTTCTCTGTTGGGCAAGATTCTTTTCCAGTAATACCTAGTGCTGGATCTTCACCACACAAAGATGCCTGTCAGGGTCTTATGCACTAAACACTGAGAGAGTTAGAGACCTCAGCAGATCAGTGCTAAAACAAAGGGGACCTAAACAACCAAGAGTGCCTCCACACAGTTTCTCAGCATCAGCACTGGTGAATAGCCATAGCCAACAACCATTCATCAGCACAGCAAGCAGTTTAGACAGAGCTAAAGAAGGAGTGGAGCTCCTACTCTTGCTCCTGTGAGGTTTGGGCCAATTCCCTGCCTGTGCTACTGATTCATTAGACAAATCTGGGCACTTTTGAGGTTGATGGGACATTTCCTGTTGTCTGACAGGAGCTTGGCTTTAAATTGTCATTATCTCTTCTTCCCTACTTAGGAAATAGGGATAGTTCTGCTCAGTAGGGAAGCTCTTTTGGGGCTTGCACTGCCTAGGATGTAACAAAAAGCTAGATCTCCCTGCCTGGGTGCAACGCATCTTGCCTATCAAGAAATGCCTCTGGGAATAAACACTTCCGGTGAGTTGCTACACTTCATTCCTAACAAAGCAGAACAATTTGCATTACAAGTCAGTTGTTCTAGAAGACAATGGGTGAAATCTGGAGCTTGACACTTGGCTTTCACTCAGTCTGTCTTCAGTGGGAATATTGCCAGCCAAAGAACCGACTAAAGACAGTGTAAGATGCACTGGTACTAACAGTGCTTTTCTACAGTGCTATTTGTCCAAAGACTTCAGAGTATATTTATTAACCAAGGTAAAGCCCAGGGAAATCAGTTGAAATCTTTGCATTGACCTTAAGTAGCTTTCGAATCAGTGCCAAAATCAGGAAATATGCAGGTTCTGGAAAATACTGGCATGTAGGCAACAAAAATAATCTATTTCCTTTGGGAGGGGATAGGAGTGAATGGAGGCACAGAGGTGAAACGGCTCATCTGGTGCTGCTTGGATAATCTGAGATTGACACTAGATAAATGCCTGTGTTTTAGGAAATACTGACCACAGGGTGAGGATGCTCAGTTGATGTGAAGTGGGTGAAACTTCAAAGTGCAAATTCAAATTGCTTCAAGAAATTTTTCAACCTAAAAAAGTCCCAGAGCCTCGTATGCATTTGGTATAGCATGAATCAAGGACAAACTTCTCTGAATTGAATCCAAAAAGCTCTCTTGACTATTCTCTTTTCCATTTCTGCCTTCTCTCTCTTTTGGTGCCTGTGTAGCTGTTATGTTTTATTTACAGATAATTGGAAATGGAATATAAACTCATTTAATGGGCCCAAGTGGAATGCCAAAGAAATCAGCAATTAATGAGTGTATACTTAAAACCAGTCTCTCACTTAGAGGCAATAATGATGGAGGGAGGGAGGGATGGATGGATGGATGGATGGATGGATGGATGGATGGATGGATGAATGGATGAATGGGCTGGCAGCAGGCACATTCTGGCACATGGGGTACCTTAGAAAGTACCTTAGACTATACAAATCTGGCCTCCAGCTTTTCCTGGATTAGGGAAAAGCTTGATCTCACAACCTAAAACCTAGAAACTGACTTCCTCAAGTGCTGTGGTTTCTGAATAGGACTGACCTAGCCGTGCTCACAGCTCCTAGTTGACTTAATTGACATGTTTCCATTGACTTTCAAATAGCTGAAAAACTAGATCCCATATGATTTATAGAATGTAGGTCCTCATTTTTGTACTAGCAATGTAACTCAACTAGTGGTCAAAGCGGGCCAGAACATACCAGTGGGGAACATAGGACTCTGTTCAGACTACTAAAATTAAAGGATTTTGAAGAAGGGGCTGTTCAGTTCTGTCTGAGGTGTTGCATTCTCTTTCCCAGGAGCTGTATCAGCTATGCTGGCTGATCTAGTTCTTCTCTGCTTCCCATGGTGAAATCTGGGGCTCCCATCTCTTGAGTGTTTGCTTGTAAGTCTTGCACCCCTGACAAAAAAGACTCTCCATTTCCATTTTTACTTCTTTCCTTTCAGTCTTCATAGACATACATGCATTTTGTCACTTCACTTATTTCTGCTTCTTTCTTTATTAGTAAATATTAAACTATACAGAAGCTTGCATTGCAGTCCATACAGCACATATGATAAAACCCTTCTAAGCGGCACTCTGGACTAATCCCTTCCCAACTATTTTACACACACAATAAGAAAAGGCAGCTCTGCCTATATTCTTAGCAAATCTTCTCTTGCTTTTGTTGGCAATGCTTTTGTTTTGGCAGAAACCTGTCAAGCTTAGAACTGGCAAACACAGGTTTTTTCTCATTCTCAGATGAAACACAGGCAACATGTTTTCTATGCAAACACCCTTCCTACTCTTCATTAGTGCTTCCAACATTATTGTTGTTGGTACAGAAGGCAAACATTGGTAGCTTTCCCTTTCCCACCACCGTTACTTGAACTGAACAGAGCTGAACTGATAGGGAGGTTTTGACTAGGAAAAAGTACCCAGTGAAGAAATAACAAGCAAAGTCCCTCAAAGCAAGCCCAGAACGGCTGAGTCTGTTAGACAAGTGGACGTCAAGGTCAAGAGTTGTAAGTCAATTTTGAATGAACTGGTAAGTCCACACTGCATCATGCAGGAATACTTGTTTCAGGGTACTGAAAATACTATGATGTGTTAGCATTGCTACACAATGCTCTACTCACGTCCCATGCATCTCTTCCAGCTCCACAAACTGATCCCTAGAAACACATTACACAGGAAGCGAAGAAAGTCAAGTCCAAGAAGTCAGGTTTTATCTCCACTCAGTATAATTAACATGGCATGCATCCGAAACAAGGATCAGGATTCTTTCTGCTTGAGCTACAAGCTTGTCCCTACAGCCCCTGTTTCAAATCCTTCTGGCTTCCTGTGCATCTCACAAATTATTTAAAATCCAAACCCTTATAGAGATCTTATTTCATGCTGTGTCCTACTGCATCTACCCTTATTGAAAGCTGTTTACCTTTGTCCCCCTCCCTGCAGAAAGGTTGCCAGCCCAGGGTATGCTATGCTGTGGTCCTTCCTCACCAAATATCCTGTTTCTCTGTTCACTCTCTCACTCTGCAACAAGACTAGGGGTAGTAGCAGTTAACATCTTCCAGCACTGTTGACTCCCTGTGCATCTCATAAAGCTTATGAAGTCAGTCTAGCTCATAGCTTCCCTTGCCCTAAGCCTCATACTCCTGTTTCTGAATTCCTGCTCCACTTAACCCCTTTGGAGATCTAATAAAAGGTGGGATTTAGTTCCCAATACCCCCACACAAGGATATTTAACTTTGATGCAGTGAGGAAGTTAATCTCTGTTGAGAAGCTTGGAGCCCTTTCTCTTTCCCAGCCTGGGGTTAGGATGAATATCCCAGCCCCAGTGAAGAGTAGCACAGCTGTTCACACTTGTGCTTCCTTTATCCCTCCTATCAGAGCCTCTGCCCCCTCGACACAACTCACTTCAGTGGCTGCAATCATTAAAGGCGTTGGAAATAGAGTCTGAGACTTACTCAGACTCCCGCCTCAGGTGTCATGACCAATGAACGGATCAAAACTGCCAGCTCTTCTTAGGATGCAATCCCCAAATCCATACCCAATGGCAGATCTGTCACACAGTAGCCAAACATGTTAATACAGCTGGAGCCTTTAGGTGCACTTGTACCCTCAAAACTCAGTGGAGTTGCTGTCATCCTCCAACTGTTCAGTGGCCTAGATGAAATTAGTTAGAAGTCTAAATGCAGCTGCTAATAAAGATACTGTCTTTCCCCCTCAGAAGAGGCACCAGCTCCCTTTGCTACCAGATGTCCTCTTTGGCAGTTAAGTCAATGAGGAGCTAAAGAGATGAAGAATGATCCCGGTCTCCAAGAGGAGGCCTCAGGCCCCATGTGGCAGTAGTGGAAATAGCAGAAGGGAAGTTCTTTATTGCTGCTGCCTACTGGGGCTTGGAGTTAATGTCAGCTCCTACTAATGTTGCTTGTCACCGGAATCTAATAGAACCATTTGTGTGAAATGCCTTCTGCTCAGGAAACTTCTGCTGGCTCCACACAGCTCTCCTGGAGACAAGTCCAGGGTTGGATGGGCAGAACTTTCAAAGTGGATTGGGCAATGGAAGAAAACCTGTCCAGACCTACTAAGCACTAGCCAGATGTTGCAAGAAGATTGGGAAAGGGAGCTGGGAAGCCTTGGGGGATGCTTTCCCTTTTCCCTATACTCTTCCTTTGATATCTACAACTGGTCAGTGGTGGACATTACTGATCTTTGGCCAGGCCCAGTACTGCTACTTTTATATGAAATGCATACTAATTGTACTGGTAAGGGTTAATGGGGTTAGGCAGGTCCTAGAATGAGTTCGTTTCAAAGTCAGTATGCCTTTCCCTCACCCATAAAGTATTTGTGGGAACAGAAGTGCAGGCATTCATGACTTTGATTCTGGAATGAGGGGGACATCCAAACCCACTGCCATAGAGATGTTTAAGAACTTTGACTGAAACCCACCCAGAACAGAAACACTTGGTCCACATTTTCAACAGCCCTATACAGGACAGGATCTGGCCTGCAATGTGTGCAGCAGAGTTGTAACGCTTGTACAGGGAATCACCCCAAATTTTCCAGGATTAAAATATCAGTGGAATTAAGATCTCCCTTTCTCTTAGCATACAAACCCAGAGAGACTGGAACTTTGTTTCCCTCTTGCTGACTGCATTTCAAATTCCTGTAGAATGCATTGTATCAGAAGAACATGTATTTTTAATGCAGAGACATCCTTCTCCTTTTGGAGGATGGCTCTCACATTTCAGCACGGTCCAGATTCTCTAAAAAGCCTCTGAATTTCCTGCACAAGACTTGCATTCTCCCGTTGCAGTTTTCTGGAAGATTTTTTCCTGTTCAGCCTAAGCTAATTTAAGACAATTTTGCTTCTATGCTCTAGTCCAGAGGCTTAAATAGATATAAAACCACCACCTGCTTTTACTTCCAGGAATTCAACTGTGTGCTTTAGACTTGGAACGACCACATGCTCTCTCTCCTTCTTCTCCAGGTTTTGCCATTATAAACATATTCTGTATCTGTTATGGCAATTTAACAGTCCCCAGCAGTCTGGGAAATGTGACCATCATGGCCAAGCGGCCAATATGTTGGTAAGCATTGCCATGTTGAGCAAGCCAGTCCTCTATAGAGCAGCTGCTTCTCTCATTACTAGTAGAAAGATCTTCTTTCATTGCATATTATAACTGTATAGGATGGTAGAGTTATAGGCACATTGAATGATCATAATAGCAATTAAGAACTAGATCTTTACAAATCTGAATAGCAAATTCGCATAACTTTTGCCAGAAACATCTGACAAGGCTGCCTTCATATTCTGACAAAGCTTAATCCAGCCTACACCATTCAAACCCAGATTTCAGGCATGCCAGTGTGGTGTCCTTGTCCGTAGCAGGGTGGTTGGAACTAGATGATGTTTAACGTCCCTTCCAACCCAAACCATTCTGTGATTCTGTGATATTTAAACAACACAGTTAAGCAGGAAGACGTGCCATTTGTTGTAATGCCCCATGCGACTCGCTCTTCAGCAGACATGCCAAAGGGACGCTGTTCGAACGCCAGCCCCGCGGCAGCGCTCGGCCGCTCCCTGCCGGCCCTGGCCGGCGGCGCAGCCACCCTTTGTTCCCGGTGAGGAGCCAACAACGCACGGCACGGCTGGTTATTTATCTACCAGTTTAGTTGCGTATTTATCCCGGTTCTTCTGCGCTGGGGATCGGAGGAGCCTCAGCCCCCACTCAGCCAGGCACGTTTTGCTTTCTTCCCGCCTGGGGATGAGGAGTAGGAACGTGGGAAACTGGGCCCTGTACAAAAGACAACAGCAGTAAGGATGCTCAGCTGAGTTGCAAAGCACTGTTCTTGGGTCTGTCTACTCCAGTAGTTATGCTCAGCCTTGGTGTCTGGGTGAGCTAAGCTTCTGTTAAAGCTGGTTGTAACAGCATAGTAAAGAGGAGGGGAGACGGAAGATGTTTTGGGTGGGAATGTTGCTTCCCAGACTCACCAAACAGGTACTAATGTTCAGACGATGAGCAGTGGGACAACCAGCCTTTGTACTGATCTGTCCTCCAAAATCCATATGTAGCTATGCTGTTTCTTTGTACATCCAGCTGCATTTTCACGCCAGCCAGACGCCCATCCTGTTGCAGTGGTTTGTCTGCAAGTTATCCTGAAACAAACGTACAGAAGGGTCCCAGCTGAGGCCTCCAGGCTTCTTGATGTCCTTAGCATATAGAGTCAAGCCTCTTTCCTGGTGTCAGGGCACTGTGGTATCAGTTGTCACACTGTCCACACTTTCACATCCAGGATATGTAATATCCTCTGCCATCACCTCTGTGGAGAAACCCCATACAGTCCAAATCCACCCCATTTGAAAGCCTTCCTCAGGACCCTTTTTTACTTAAGTGCCTGTGGTAATCTGCCAGCACATATTAGCTGTAATAGGCAGTTCAGAGCCATTGTATGCATTCCATTTGTACCACTGACCTCAGTGGGAAACCCCATTGTTTCCATGTTTTCTGCATCCAGGTAACTTATGTGTTCATTTGGATTCACACTGCTGCCTCCCTGTTTCACTGTCCCTCATTGCTCTCATCAACTCATGTCTTGAATCAGACTGTAAATTTCTGAGGCAACAATCAACTTGGGAGAATAAAAACTGGTATTGTGGCTGGCTGAGAGATCTGCTGCCTGCAGGTATCCAGGAGCTGCAGGGCAAAGCCAGTTCTTTCTCTGGGATGCTGTGCTGGCTGAGTGCTTTGGTGTCCTTCTTTTCCTAACATACCAACTAGAATGCCTGAACACAAGGATGACTTGAAACCTCCCATTTCCTTCTCCATTCCCACTGCCTAGCTGCACTAGTGTTCTAAGAACAAAGGGTTCTTTGCTGTGAAACCCTGTTTGTGTGCACTGTCCCTTCCTGGTGTTATGAATGAGGGTCTTTCTTTTGTTTAATCTTTTCAGAATCCCAAGATCACTTTCAGAACTACAGCTCTTTGGACAAACAAAGTCCACAAGACTCTTTGTGTCTTGGGAACCCTCCCAAGCTGGAAACCTGTTTGCTGGAGAAAAGCCCTACTGCTACCAATACAAAACCTCTCTGTGGCATCCTGATTTATTGACATAATGAGTACCCCTACTTCCCATGTCTGGAGCTAAAAATGCAGAATGCTTTCTCTTTTTCGTACTGAAGCCTAAGGTATGTCTACACAGTTCACTGTAGAACATACACTGTGCCAACCCACAAGGTCAGACAAGTAGGTCCTCATGAGACTTTCTATGTTGTTGCCAGAGTGTTCTTAGTTCTCCAGACTTCTGCTCATTTTGACTGTGAGTTTCTACCTGATGCTCAGCAGTATCTGTATGCTGTCTGGCTGTCTTTACACCTTAATTTCTGAGGGTTTTCCTGAGTTATCACACTTGTTTTGCAAGGGCAGGGCAGGACCAGAACCCTTATTTTGCAGTGTGGAGTTGCTGTTGAAGGACAAGTGATAACCTGCAGCAGCAAAGGTTAAGACATTTAATGAGTGCCAAACATAATGAGCAGAGCCCCAGTACTGCACTGAATGGCACACCTGGGGTAGGAATAGCTCCTGAAATTCATGAGGTTGTCCTTGTTAAGGGCATTTTGTGAGGAAGCTGCTGTCTGCCAAGTGCCCTCTCTGCCTCCAAATCCAGAGTGCTGTTGCTTCTGCCAGATAGACCACCTGTATGGGCTTCTGTGTACTTCTGTGGGATCTTGTGGCAGTCTCCAGAGCAAGAGACACAGTCCAAACAAGTCTTCCATAAGCTGGTGATAAGGCAGGGAATGAAGGGTATAAATGTCAAGATTATGAACACTACTCCAGCCAAATCATGACTGCTTGGAAAGAAAAGTGCCCATGAAGAACACATGGGTTCTCTCTGAGGTAGTGTAGCACAACTGTTTCAAGAGAGACATTTTGACACACAAAATGTATTCCTTTATGTTCAGCGTTGCTATCTCTGTCTTAGTCACTGCTAGGAGACCGCAACAGCCACTCCTGCCTCTCAGGACTACATTGATTTTCTTTTCTCTTTCTTTTTGCCTCAGTTTGCAGTATGTTTAAGCACAAAAGTGTGATTTATAAGCTACTTGCTCAGCCTGAAACTCTCGAAGGTGTTTGCAGTGAAACCAGAGCTCCCACCTCAGGGCAGAAACTGTAGGTAATGTCTAATCAATGGGAAACTGAGCACTATCAGGACAGTACTTACAGACACTGTTGGCCAAGAAAGGTGTTGGATGCAGATGTGAATCTTGGGACATGACCAGGAAGACGTATTGAGAGCAAATATCCATCCATCCACTGTCACAGATACGCCAACCTAATGTCAGAGATATGGAATCTAAATGTGTTTGCAGCAGAAAACTGTCCATCTACCAAGGGACAGGGAATCGGCTTTAACATCATTCACAGTTACAACATACAGTCAGAAATCCAGCATCCCCAAGCCTCATCTAAAATTGACGAGTGCCTCCAAAGGAATTGTTTGTTGCTTTGTTTGCAAAAAGTGCAAACAACACATCAGAGAAGTAAAAGTGCCTTGGTGGCTTGTTTGGCTGCACACTTAGTCAGGGTATATTGTAATGAGCCATATGCTAGCTTTGTGTAGTATTCACAGGGTAAGCCAGCTGCAGTGTGCAGCCGATTAGTCTGGTTAGAAAAACCTTCATTTTCCATAAGAGGGGGCCAGTAAATTCAAACATTCCAGCAGATACCATCAGCCCCTATCACTGCTCCTGTGGATCAGGTGAAGCTAAGAGAGCAAGAGAACCTCTGCTTTATTTCTGTCCTAAAGGAGGGACCCTCTTTTAGCCCAAGGCTATTTAATATTAGCTGGTTTTATGAACTATAACCCTTGTACATTCCTATGGAAGAGGTTTCCACCACCTCTTCCCATAGCTCCCAGTCTTATTGCTTCAGCCAGTACTCAGTTATTCAGCATTCAGCTCAGCTGATGTGGTAGAAACCTCCTGTGCGTTAAGGGGATGGCGGTCAGGAGGGGATGGGAACCCGACGAAGTGCAACATCATGAAAGTGACTGTGCAGCAGGAGAGCAGATGCCCTTTTTGCCTCAAATCCCATTTTCTGCTGTGGCCAGAAAGACAGGAGTATAACAGGAGAGGGTATTTCCTCCAGATATCAGCTTTGAACCATTTATTTCTGAGGGACTTTCTGCTGCCAGAGATGTTTTCTATTTGTGTTAGATAAACCTCAGCGGACTTTCCTTCTGTGTCCTTGTTGAGCTTTTCACTTGAACTTACTTGATCTTCTGGCATCTGCAGCAGCCCAGGGTAAGGAGTGTCACAGCTTACTCACAAACATCTACTGATGGATGAGCTGAAACTTCCTCCACCAGGAGAAGATCTTTTTAAGATCCCCACTGTGCTAAGTGCTGAATCAATGGTTTGTGTGGCCACCCTCTGAACCAGTGAGAAATTCTCACCTAGAAGATAGGAACATCCATAGTTCTCTTAAGGGTTGTTTTTTCAAACTATTATTGGTTGCATTTCCAATCCAAATTAACAGCCACATCAGAATCTACTACAAATTAATGTGACAGATTCAGAAACACAATGAACCAGCTGAAGTTTTTAGCTCTAAGATATCTGATTAAACATTTTCTTTCTTTTTTTTTTAAGGAGGAACTTCGCTTATGGGTATCCTTTTGCATGTACGTATATCTAGTGCTTTGACTGCTCTGGGCCATCATTACAGACAGTCAGGAAGGGGCTGAACATACATTATTTCAGAAGGGCTGGAAAAGAAGCCATGCAGCTGTCTCAGTCTTGGGATGCCCACGTGAACTTGACACTCTAAAGAGCAACAAAACCATGAAGCAGTAGTAATGAAGGGGGTTGGGAGCAATGTGGGAAACCCTGGGGGATACCATATTTATGTCTAAGGAAGAAGCCTGAATCGCTCTCATTAAAAGAAAAATTCCCCACAGACAGGATTGTTAAGATTATTCTTATTTGACATGGTTATTAATGAGGAGGAGGAGAGAGCAAATTGCACCTTAACGAACTTCACAGATGATAATAATCTGCGCAGATCTGAGGGCTCCTGTGAGGAAAGATCATTGGGCAAGTGGAGTGCAGCCCTATCATTAGGTTGACAAAATGCTGAAATCTCTGAACATTACATCCAACCCTTTCTATCAGCCTCATGGGGCAGACAACAACTTACGTGAGGGTGATGGACGCAATGATTTCATTGGCAATAAAACCAGGAAGATTAAAAAGCCTGTTCTCCTTTAAATTTACCATATGGTCATTGTAGAATGGGACATGAAGTAATCTGGGTGGGGCGTGGGGTGGGGAGTGGTGTTTAGGGCAATGGTTAACAGGTATTTTACTTTTCCAGCCAGTTCTTCCTTTTCTCTCCCTACACCACACCTGGGTTCTTTGCTTCATACCTCTGGTCAGTGGCCCATCCTCCAGCCCATAGACAGACACCAGTCAAGCCCCATCCTCCAGGCTGAGCCAATACTCATGCTGGAGCAGCTCTCCTATGAAGACAGGCTGAGAAAGTTGGGGCTGTTCAGCCTGGAAAAGAGAAGCTGTGTGGAGACTTCAGAGCAGCTTTCAGTACCTGAACAGGGCCTACAAGGATGCTGGAGAGGGACTCTTCATCAGGGACTGTAGTGATAGGACAAGGGGTGATGGGTTCAGACTGAAACAGGGGAAGTTCAGGTTAGATACAAAGAAGTTCTTTACTGTGAGGGTGGTGAGGAACTGGCAGAAGGTGACCAGAGAAGCTGTGGCTGGCCCATCCCTGGCAGTTTCCAAGGCCAGGCTGGACAGAGCTTGGAGCAACCTGCTCTAGTGGAAGCTGCCCCTGCCTGTGGCAGGGGGTTGGAACTGGATGAGCTTTAGGGTCTCTTCCAATCAAAAACTGACTGGAAGGCAGCACCACATGGAAGTTATTTGGCAAAGCATGGCCAGTCCCAATTGCTGTTCAGCAGGCAATCTGGCAAGCCTGTAGCTCAAGTGGCTGTAAGGAAGCAGTGAACATAGGATGGAAAACTGCTGGGGAGGGGTGCTGGAGGTCCCAAGAGAGAGAAATGCCTGGGGATAGAATAAGGAAGCAGATGGGTTTGGGAGGTAGTGCCCTCCTGGCAGGGAGCAAGTACCATCACCTTCTCTTAACTCTGCTCACCTCAGCTCCAGAAGGGGCTGAGAGTTGATGGCAACAGCCCTCCCTAGTGCTGGGCAAGCTGGAATAAAGCTGCAGTTACCACAGAGTGCAGGTGAACTGACTGGGAGGGCAGGAAGGGCGTGGGAAGAGAACATTGAGTGTCCTGGGCACCCTCAGGAAACCCCTTCTGCATCTTTGCCAAGTAATAAAATGAGACAAGTGCGGTTGGGTGCACACCAGAAAGGTCCTGACATTTCAGAAATCCTTTGCTGTTTTACCTTTAATCAATCTGTACTAAGCCTCAAATATGAAAAGAAGTGCTTAGGGCAAAGGTGAGTTTCATATGAAGAGTAAATTGCTTTGATGCTTGTCAATTTGCCAAGATCTTTACAGCAAGAAAATGGTACTGTTTCCCAGGCTCCTGGCATGGTCTTAAAGGCCACATCTCATGATGACTCTCTTCCTTTCTCTCCAGCTGTTGTTCATGCCATAAAAGCCACAAGCATAAAGATGTTGCTGCTGCTGCTTTTTGGTAGCACAAGGTAAGAAAAGGCTGAACAATCCAAGTTGTTTCATGTTCCTGGAGCTTTCCTATAAAGGTGGAATGAAAACAGATCGTGACAAGCTCATTGGCACTTTGCATGAAGATTATTATTTCACACATGTAGTTATCTCCCCACTCCGTGGAGTTCATGTTCCTTCACAATCCAGCCCCATTACTTCTAAATCAGAACTTCTACTGCATGTTCACAATGAAGGCTCTCCAAATAAATGGCAAATACTTTTCACACCACACATTACAATTATTTGTGAAGATTGCTGTGAGAGTCATGTCCTCACTAGGCACTAAATCAGGAGCATCATGATCTGTGTAGGTCCAGAACTGAATTCTATCTACATCAGTTTCATATAAAATGCACTTTTTTCAACTACCAGAACGTATGCTATGAAGTATAATCACAGAATCACAGTTGAGGTATCTCAGCAGTGTGTTGAGGTATGTAAGCAATATGCATCATGTGGGTACAGTTTCCCACACACAGGGCTAGCACTGTTCAGTCAAGATGCAATACCACCAAGCGCAGACTGTAACTTAGCTGCGCTCTTCTGATGAAACCAGATCAGAGCTAAGCTGCTGTATGGAGAATGCCACAACACCTAGAACCACAACAGGCCCAGACTCATGCCAAGCACACAGGGCCAGCATGCTGCCTTGGTTTGACCAAGGTTCCAGCATTAACCCCTTTGTCCTCCTCCCCTTCCAAACAACTGTGCCCAAAGCTGCTGCACCTCATAAAGAACACCACCCACCAGCACTTAGCACCCATCTCCCCAGTCTGGCTCACTGTAAGCCACCCAGACACATCTGTGCCACCTCCCTGACAACCCTCACATACCCCTACACACACATCCCTCAGACCCCTTACACCCCTTATACATCTGCCCCTAGACCCATCACACATCCTTTACATACCCCCCAGACCACTTACGCATCCCTTACACCCCTTCACATCCCTCCTTATACCCCTCTCACATCCCTTACATCCCCTTCACACCCCTTCCACGTCCTTTACTTTTACACACACACGCACGCGACCTCTTACACATCCCTTACACCTCTTCACACACACCCCAGATCCCTGACATCCCTTGCACCTACCCCAGACCCCTTATCCGTCCGCCCACACCCCCTTAGGGCCCCGAGGGCAGCCAATAGCATCGCTCGCCCTCATTTAACACCGGGACGTGCGCTTGCGCCGGTTCCCATCACAGCAACGCGGCAGCGACCGCGCTTCCGCTTCCCCGCCTGGCGCTCGCGAAGGAGGAATCTCTGCGCGCGGGGCCCGGGGCGGGCCGCTTCCTCCCCATCCCAGCGCCTGCGTGCGAGCGCCGCATCCCGCCCTGTCTTCCTCCTTCTCCTCTTCTTCAGTGAGGATCCCGCGGCTGCTCCCCTCCGCGCCCCGCCCCGGGCCGGGAATGCGCTGTTGGGAGGCCGGAGCTGCGCGTCAGGTGGGAGAACGGGATGGAGGTGGAGGAGGCGTTCCCGCTGGTGGGGCAGATGGGGCCCTACCAGGTGTATCTGTGCGTCCTTCTGGCTGTGCTTCTGCAGGTGAGACGCTGCCTGCCCTTCTTGCTCCTTTCCTAAGAGGATGCGTCTGGAGGGGAGGCGGTGCCGGGAGGAGGGTACCCACACTGTGGATGTGGGGCGAGTGCATGATGCTATCTGTTGCCTTAAGGGTTATGCTTTGTCTCACTCGGTGAGCTAATTGGGAGTGTGCAGTTTGTGAGCTGCAATGGAGCGGAATTAAACTGAGGCTTCCATGCTCTAGACTGGAAGGCAGCGACTGCTGTCATAGGCTGCGCTGGGAATCCTGCACGAGCTAGAGTCGGTGGCCTGGGGGAGTAAATTCTAGGTTGTGTGTGGCTTGTTTGTGGTGGAAGTGTTTAAAAAGCAGAGGTCAGTGGTACCTCTGTGTGCAGAAGCTCTCATCTAATCAGCTGATGGGCTGTGATTGGTTATTGTGCTTCGGTTTGCTTTGAGTTAACTCTTAAGATGTAGGGTCTCAGCATTAGGTGTTTGCACAAGGCTTTATGTTTTGGGTAGTCACATTTATAATCTGTGAGATGCAAAACTGTGGCTTTCTTAAGTTTCATAATAAAATTGTAGTCCAAAGTAATAGTGGGGAGCTATAATGCTGTTCAGAGGCTGCATGACCAAGTGATGTGCTCTGCAACCAGGTTTGTCTTTACTTTCAGCTTTGTCTCCTCTTTGTTCCTGCTCCTTTGGGGTGGGGAGGGAAGATGAGGATAATACGTGCATCTCTACAGTCAGACCCAGGCATAAAGTGTAGTGTGAATCTGAGAAAGGTTTCGTTTACTCAGTGTTAAAACTTTACTGAGTTCAGCTAGGCTGAGGAACGCTGGGTTACTGCCACTGTGGGAACTTACCTAGCTGCAGGAGGGAAAAGGAGAACAAACTTAAGTGTCATTGGATCATAGAATGATTTGGGTTGGGAAGGACCTAAAGACCATCGAGTTTCACCCCCCTGCCACTACCATGTTGCCAAAGCTCTGTCCAACCTGGCCTAACGCTGCCAGGGATGGCAACAACTTCCTTGGGCAACCCATTCCAGTGCCTCACCACCCTCACAGTAAAGAACTTCTTCCTTATGTCTAACCTGAACTTCCGCTGTTTAAATTTGAACCCATCACCCATTATTCTATCGCTGCAGTCCTTGATGAAGAGTCCTTTTCCAGCATCCTTATAGTCCCCTTTGGGTACTGGAAGCTGCTCTGAGGTCTCCACACACCTTCTCTTCTCCAGGCTGAACAGCTCCAATCTTCTCTGGGCAGCTGGGGGACAGACAGAAGTATTAAGAAGCAGATTCTATGACCAAAGAAAGTTCAGATGCCTGGTCCTCTCCGTTGTTAACTCCATACTTGATTGCAGAGCTGCAGTGGTGAAGAGCAAAAGCTTTGGTTTCTGTTTCCTGTTACAGTTTCTTTCTCTCTTTGAAACACACCCCCCCCACCCGATTGAGCTGATTAGTCCTTTAAAATTAGACATTGTTCTGCTGGCTGGCTGGCTAGGAAGCTTGTATGCTCACTGAAGGTTAGGGATTAAGGAAGCAATAGCTGTTTTGCCTTCCAGTGCTGGTTGTGTTCTGGAATGAGCTGCAACCAGTGCTCTGTATTCCCAGAGTTTTAAGTAGCATGGGTCAGCTGGTTTTTAATGCTCATGTTGGTTTGTTTTCTCTTTACTGGTTTAGCTTACGTTTCTGCTGGCAGAAGTAAACAAAGGTCTTTACAAATCTTGGAAGGAATTCAGAATAACTAAAGGAAAAAAGTTATCAGGTTTGCAGGTTGGTTTTTTCTTTCTTCTTAAGTTATCTTTAATTCTTGAACTTTACCAATGAGGAGCATCCCCTGACTGATAGGGGTTCTTTGCTTCAGATCATGCAGGTGCAGGAGTTTGTAAAGGATTTAGATGTGAAGTTTGTTGTCTCTCAGTCTGTGAATAGGTTTGGACTTGCACAACTGGTTCCTGCTTGGGTGTTTGATTACTTTCTGTGTTCCTTTATTGGTGCCAAGTTACATAATGTGTCACTGGGCTGTGACACCATAGAGCTAGGTAATCATGAGCTCCTTTAGTGGACAAGATGCACCATCTGGCTGCAGAAGAACGGTTAGTCTCTGTCACTGGTTCCACCATGTGCTGGTTATTCTATTTTATTGCTGTCACAGAACCAATAAATTGAGGCTAAATGGAATTTTTGTTCAAACTCCAAGCTCCACCAACACTGACTGCAGATTTGGGATGTCACATGGATTCATCGCCACACTGCTGACTCTTAAACTTCATGGCCAGCGATCCAAAATGTGCAATCACTCTCACCCTAAAAAGGGAGAGTGACTATGCATTACTCTCAACCTCATGCCACCTTGGATGGTGTCCTGACCCAAGGGGGGAGTCCCCAGCTGCAGACTGACTCCATGTGTCCCTTTGGTCTCTTTTATACCCTGATTAAACCTGAGCTGTGGTCAGATATAGTTAAATAGCCCCCCCATGGGCTCCGGGTCCCAGCTTTCTCACTTCTGCACCTATCAGCTCACCACATGGTTGGGACAAGAGCTGTGTGTGCAAGGAAGCTCACCCAGGCATTTGTCTGTGGGAGGAATCTCTTGAGGGCTTTGTAAGGGTGGGTGTAGGTGCCACAATTGCTTGTTCCCCTGTCCCTTTCCATGTTCTCCCTCAGTTGCTTTGTGTTTTCACATTTGCCTATTAGTATAAAAAGAATTTTTATGTACTTAGAGGTAAGAATACCATATGGGTGTGAACTGCTTTTGTCTACTGTGTCAAGTCCCTTCATCACTGATGCTAATATACTGAGCTTAAACTCTACTTCCCTGCCCTATAAGATCCCCAGCAGATGTTCTTGCTTTTCTTGAAGGCTTTTGTGCCTTTTCATTGATTCATCTTTCTAATCTTTTGAATTTCATACTTTCTAGGTGTTTTCCATCATTTTAGTGGTTTTCTGCTCATATAGATTTCTCCAGTGAACTATTTCTGCCATGTACTCGTACTGATATGCCAATGTATCTTGACTCTGAATTCAAATTACAAACATAGTTCAGCTCACAATGCTTCTTTCAGCCAAGTTGTACCAAACAACTGTGTCTGCATGGGTGAGGCTTTCCACATGGTAGTCAATGGTCGTGAGTCAACTGGTACTCGACCTGTGGAATGAGATTACTGATAGTGGCAAAAAACCTCCAGGTTGCTTGTAGTCACAAAAATGGATTTGCTTGTCATCAGCGTAAAACTAGATTAAGTGTAAGTCTTATGGGCTGCTGCTTTTATTTCTTTGCTGATCTGTATTATTGCTCTGCTCCCTGCTGGTGTTACTCATTAACTCGTTGAGCTGTTACTGTATTAAGGTAATCCTGGCTTAGCCACTACTAACTTAATGGGATTTTGGAAGACATTTAGGAATGTTCTGATAACTTCATAATGAAGTGACAATAGTTAATATAGAGAAACATTTTTTTCCTGAAATCTATGGAATTACCTGAAGACAGAAGTTATCTGAAAGAATGTAGGGATAGACTAACAATATGAATTTGAGGCTGGATTAGTCTTGCCTTTCCAGTGTATCTTTAAGAGGGTGAGAGAGGAATAAATGGAGCTGGTAACTCTTGGAATACTTAAGACATTACTTTGAACTAAAAGTCATTGCTTGATACCTATTGATTACTAGAAAAGTGTTCACTACCTTCTGAAGAGATTCTGTTGAAGCATTACGAATGGTGTCTTTTAAACCTGCAGAAATCTGAGAATGGAAATGTGTTCTTACTCTATTAAAAGGCCTGTTAAAACATGTTGGAGTTGAGAAGGGAGATACTGTTTGCACAGCTGAGAAAGGTTTTGCCTGAAGTTGGGTAATGTGTATTGAACAGCAGTCTGGGTAATTACCAAGGTGGTGTTTCCCTCCAACTTATTACTAGCTGAAGGGAAGAGGGAAAAACAGTTAGGATGGTAACATCAAGTTCCTTGAATAATAGTTTGGTTTAAGGCAAAGGCATTCTTGATGCAGTGCTGCTCTAATGAGTAGTGCTGCTAATATCTCTTTGCTGTTGGCAGCAAGGTCATGTATAATATCTATCATTGGAATATCCCAATGCAGAAAGCTGCTTTTAATCAGCCCAGCTGCACAAGTGTTTTAAGGGAAAGCAGATTCTGGGACTTGTGGCTTAAGTAAGGCAGGCTTGTCCCAAAATAATTCTAAAGTAATGGTGCCTGTCTGCAGATAGGATAGAGATGTGATCCCAGGCATAGCCTTGTTTCTTGACATTATTTTTATCTACCCCCCCATGCACATTCTATGTCTTTAATGGCATGAGACATCATTGTAGTTGTAATGATGGTAATAAAATAGTTTGTCAACCAATCTTAGCTTAATACTTACATTTATATGAATCTGTTAAGCTGTTGTTTGAGCTAGCCAGAAGTGATCCTACATTGGACAGCTTATTCCCAGTCCTTGAGTATTCTGTTAGGGCTTTATCTGAATAGAAAGTACAAACCAAATGTGAAATGTAATAAACAACTTAAAATGAAGGGAAGAGGTGGCTTTAGCACAAATTGCTAGTGTAGGGTGATGAAGTTATTCCAGGGGCTTCATGATGGGTATGCTGTTTACCCAAAATTACATGCAGTTTGCCTTAGTTTAACTATAAGAACCTGTAAGGTATGTAAGCAAGGTGGCAGATAGAAAAAAGATTTACAGAATTGCTGTGTACCTTCCTTTGGTTGCCTCCCAGTTTGGCTTATTTTCTTGATGTCTATGGGAGAAGTAAAAGTTTTAAGTCCCTGTGATTCTCAAGGAAGTTGCCGAATGTGTGTCAGATGTGCAGCCCCTTACATAGAGGTGTGGTTTCAAACATGGCATGAATACAGACAGAAAAAAGAGGGGCTAAGATTTTTATTTCTTGAGGTAAGCTTCTTATTCCAACATCTTTTTGTGCATTGCATCTTACTTGGAACATGCCTGTGCTCAAGGATGGTGTTGCCTTACTTGCAGAAGCGATGAAGCCTTTTAGAGTAGTTGCATCCCTCAATAATAGCTCCTTCTTTTGGTATAGCTTACTCCTGCTTGAGAAGCAAAATAAGCAAGGGAAGTGTAAGTATGTAAACTGATCACACAAAGAGATACTGCTGCGCATTTAGCTAAGAATATCTCTACCTCAAAGTTGGTTGAAACTTCTAAGTGAAGACCCATTTGCTCCAGTTATGCATGGCACATTTTTGAAAGAAAAAAGTGTACTACTTCAGTCACCTGTTACGTTTAATTTCAATGATTTAGATGATAGACTCTTTTAAATAGTCAACTTCTTGTCACTTTTCCAAAAATCATCCTGAGTGAAGGGGGGGGGGGTCATGAATACCTTATCAGCTACCTACATCTCAGTTTTACCTCAAAATTCTGTTGTGTCTTAATCCAAACCAGTGCATCTTCCAATTTATGGCTTGTATTCAGGGGGAAAGTGTGGTCAGAGTGAGCTTGAGGCATCAAACATGAGCTGTAGCTTTGAGACCTTCCATTCTTTAGCTGCATCTGAACTGCAAAGCACATGTAATTGAGCTCTTCGTTTAGGTAGTTCTCAAAGTGTCATTCACAGTTACTAGGTCTTTTGCTCTTCTAATCATTACTAGATTCACTCAGACATTACAACCACATGTTCTGTGTGTATATATCTGTATCAGCACATCCATCCAGTCATTTTTTGCAGCTTAACTTACCAGGCTGACTTCAATTTCTGTGTACTCCTAGAAGATGCCTGTTCAGTGGCTGCTGTTGTAAAGATCTTAAAAGAATTACTGCTAATGGGCATAGCAAGATGCATGAGTTTTGGGAGAAGTATGGGGAAATAGACATTCTGAAGGCTTAGCAACACAGGGAAGTAAGCAGATTGTTGAGTCTATTAAAAAATGAAAGAAGCTATTTTGAGAAGTGAGGGCTGCATGCTGTGTAAAGAGTGAAGTTGTCAGAAGGATCTGGCTCTGGGGCTCTCTAGCTGTGGCTGAATTTGCTTTTGCAATGTCTTTTTAACAGCTGGGTTGGAAGGTGCCTGGGAGGCACAATGTCAGTGGTGATTGTTGTCTTTGTATGGAGTGTGGGTAAAACATATGGGGGGATATTTTTACATTGGTAACAATAAGGTTATTGTTACATAAAATATTTTCTGCAGTGGTTGGTGTTTAGATTCAGTGGGAGCTGAAGCAATCCCACCTTCTGCATTAATCAAGATGGCTTTCAGCCTGGTAGACTGAGATTCCACCTAGCCAGACCGTTGTCTTAGCACCATTGGAAAATGAGCCTGGGAGTTAACATAATTCTACTGCATAGCAAAGGCTATGGATTAAAAATATTTGTATTGTGACACATTACCTCCCTTCCCTTTCCATGTGTACACACAGTTGCTAATTTCCTGTGTTTTGTAGGCAATAAATTACCTGTGTTTTCCATTAGCAAGCCACATCATCAACTTGGTTTTGGGAGTTTTCTCAAGTAGTTAACTACTATACATGTACTATACAGTTATATACACCTATACATATTGCCTAGAGGTATTATAGTGCTCATGCACATTGTTTGCATTGAGTAAAACCTCTGCTTGCTGTTGCAAAGTGTCAGTCCAGTGGGACTGGAGTACCTCTAGAGCAATAGGATCTGTTTTCTAGGTCTTGTCTGTTTACAATGTTACCTCTAAGTTTGGGATTTTACCAGGTTAAACATTGTATTTGTGTTCACCTGGTTATTTTGCTAATCCTGGTGAGCTTTGATTCGGAGAAACCTCCAGGAACAAACTTGCCAACACAGTTTCCAAGCTGACAAGCAGGTATTCTCTATTGCGGTGCTGGGAGACACGGGGGATAGCTCCCACTAATGTGTGTCCCCGTATTGCCACACAAGCCGTCCTTATGTAGTCCCTGGGCACACATGCATATTCATGAGGCTACGTATGGATTACATCACTTTCCAGAAAGCTCCCCGCATGCGTACAGAATTGTGGTGCTGGTCTCTGAGGGTCCTTTACTTCCTCCAACAATCTCCATCGCTCCTGGCAGCCTTTGAAGCACACGCAGTAGATGCTCATACCAGTCTAATTGGTTCGTTAGCACCAGAGACATAATAATCCTCCTAGCCTCCTACATATCAGTTAGTTTAACTGCAGCCCGTCCTGGACACCTGCCATTCCCAGATACTCCTTATCCCTGTGTCCTGTTTTTCTATCCTGTTTTCTCACACTTATTTTTGTACTAAGGCCATAAGGACCTAAACCAACGCCAACTACAATGGTTTATCTTATACAAGGATTCTTGTTATATTCTCTAACTGCTCTCTATTTTGTTTTCTATGTATCATGCCCCTCAGTAATTTTCCTTTGCTGCTGTTACAAAGCCAGCAAACTTAACATTACTTAAAACTAATTCTAAAGGTTTTTTATATTCCACTTTGTGATTCTGTGCCCCCCTTGTTTCAATTCCCCCTTTTTCTGTCCTTTTGCAAATTCTTTTGTAACATTTTATTTATATTATCATTGCCATCAAGGGGGGAAAGGGTGTTAAGAATTTGCCTTAGAAGGCACGATGAAGCTTTTGAGATCCTTGGGTAAGGAAAGCTGAAGAGAGTTGTATGTATAGCTTATTCCAGCTTTCTGCTTGTGCATCTTATACACATCATAAAATCATGGAATGGCTTCGGTTGGAAAGGACCATAAGATCATCTTTTTTCCAACCCCCTGCCATGGGCAGGGGCACCTCACACTAGACTATGTTGCTCAAGGCTCTGTACAACCTGGCCTAACACTGCCAGGGATGGAGCATTCACCACTTCTTTGGGCAACCTGTTCCAGTGCCTCGCCACCCTTGCACTAAAGTATTTCTTCCTTATATCCAATCTAAACCTCCCCTGTTTAAGTTTTAACCCATTACCCCTTGTCCTGTCACTACAGTCCCTAATGAAGAGCCCCTCCCCAGCATCCCTATAGGCCCCCTTCAGATACTGGAAGGCTGCTATGAGGTCTCCACGCAGCCTTCTCTTCTCCAGGCTGAACAGCCCTAACTTTCTCAGCCTGCCTTCATAAGAGAGGTGTTCCAGTCACCTGATCATCCTCATGGCCTCCTCTGGACTTTTTCCAACAGTTCTGTGTCCTTATGCTGAGGACACCAGAACTGCATGAAGTAAATACCAGCAATGTCCTTCTTTTTGTCGGGATATTTAAAAGGCAGAAACTTCTGGTGCAATACATACTGAAATTTAGCATTCAGTCTATGCTTTTATTGCATCTTTTTACCATGTTAAAAGCTTTAGTCCTTTGGTAGCAAGGAAGTCAAGGCACAGCCAGGAATATGCTTTTCATATCATCTTCGGACAATTCCCTCTGAGACCAAGAAGCTCAGTCACTATTCTTCAGCAGTGTCCCAGACCAGAGTGCTAAGGTGAGGACTTTGACCTCTTACCAAGCTGTAACTCAGTTATATTGTTAGCCAAAGCAGGCTGAAAGATAGGGAGAGAAAGATGAAATGCAGACAGAAGAATAATCCTGCTTGTTGAAGCAGAACTGCATTGTGCCTGCTACTTGTCAGCCCATGATTTTTGCCTTCTTTTACCAGCAGTTCCTGATGTTTTGTTCATGTTATCCTATAATGCCATTGAGACAGTTTAGTCCTGGGCTGGTTTGTAGTATATTTGTAAACTAGAATGGGAACTTCTGGCACTTTTTTTGCTTGGTCCTCTTATGAGTCCTTCTTTACATAAGAACGAGTGGAGTGGCACTCCTGGCATGATATTGATGGAGCTGTACAGCTGGTGTTCAACTGAGGAGTCTTGGCACTTAATGTCATCTAACTTTCCTGAATATTTCTACTATTGGTTAACACCAAAACACGTCTCTATTCATGCATTTCCTGATTCAACAGGTCAGTTGGAAGTGTTTCTATCTTTGTTACATATCCTTGCTTACTGCAGCCACTAGGATGCTTAAGGGTGATTTTTTTCATTGAAAACCATCTGCAGTGTTTCTTTGTGTGCTGCTGTCACTTGTATTTTGATTTAGTTTTCTGCAGCTGGGGTGGGTTTGACCTGGAGCAAAAATGAAAAGCGTTATGCTTGTATTCTCTAAACCAAATGCTTTGAGGGTTTCATTTCCTGAACTACTTCAGAAGTATGTTTATTGTTTCACAAGACAAAAGCAAAGATGTTATCACTTAGTCCTGATGTGGAATTGTCTGAGTGAGTCAGAGCACAGGGATGTACCACAGATCATCACCTGGAATTCTCATTTCCAACTGTTCTTGAGTACTGTAGCCACACATCCCTAGCAACATGGACACTTAGCTTTTCAACACCTCTTTCCCCATGTAATCTTAGTCACTGCTTTGTTTCCTAGATGAGTTCATCTGCTTTTCATTGTAGTCTGTCTAGTTGTCCTTCAGCTTAATAACAGAGTTAAGAGATTGTGGATTTTCTTCTAAATTCCTTTCAATTATTCAACAATTTCATACTAAAAAGTTGAAAGATTGATTTTTCATAAACTGTGGCAGGAGGTAAAAAGTTTTCTCATGTAGAATGCAAGAAGGAGCTCATGGAAAGAAAATGCTTTCAGGTAATAACTTGGAGGGTCTCTGCTAATTTAGTGGCAATTCTCTTTTAGATCTGGGTGTAACTGCTGTACAGAACAGAATCAGATTACCTGGTAGTGCTTGCATCAGAATTCAGAGGGCCTCAGACTTCTTTTTGTCCCTATCTATGATCTTTAAAGTTTTGAGAATTAGTTTTGTAGCAGCCTTCTGAGAGAACACTTCCCTGCAGGTACATTATTCCCAAGAATGAATGGAGGAGATGCTAAGAGCAGAGCAGGGACTGCATTCATGAGATGGCTGAAGTGGGGTTTGAGGAATGGAGTGGCATGGCTGAGGGTTTGGGGGTTTCTTATGGAAGACATAGTAAGCAGGATGAGTGACAAGACTTTTGTTTGCTTATTTTCCAGGAGATACTGTGCTGGGTTACTGTTCCACAGTGAGAGCTTGAGACAAGAGGTGGTTTTATTTGGCGAGTAGGGGTCTTTGTGTTGTTACCAGCAACTTTTTGTCTCTCAGCCTTTGTAGTATCTTGTTTTGTAGAACATGTGCCACTTCTGTGTTCAAACAGGTCTAAAAGCATGTGGGTTTTAAGACGTGTAATGTAGCCTGTTAAAGTAGTGGCCTGCGGTCAGCAGTGCAGCAGCTCTATACCAGGCTTGAAATGTCTTGTTTCCAGCAATTTTATTTATTTTTTCCTAAGCAGTGCCACAACTGTTAATTCACTTTATTTAGACCTCATATTAGTACAAATGTATAGTTACATAAAAAAAATACATATTCACATGTGTGCCTCCATCAATGAGGAGCAGAGCTGTTCCAAATATCAAATTAGAGAAACGAACAACACAGGTGGAAGAAGAGGATACAACAGAGTAATATATGTACATTAAATAACAGTTTTATCTCCTTTGTACTAATAATATCCATGAGGTTTACTTGGTATGTGTGAGAGTTAGGGGGCCTCTGATTGAGGGAAGGGTGTCGGGAGGGGAACTTCTCTCAAATAATCAACAGGTTAACAAGTGCAATAACCACTGTGTTGTGGTTCTTTAGTGTGTGATATTTGGTAGATGGGGGCTATACATGGCACCTTGTATTGGTAGAATGTGAACATAAAATAGTATTATTTCTTAATACGGATTTGATGCAGCTGCAGAGGAATCATGTTTAGCATCTTTGGTTTTTGTCTTTTATGCCAGCTCTATGTGGCCACTGAAGCCATCCTCATCGCATTGGTGGGTGCAACTCCTCCCTACCACTGGGATCTTCAAGAGCTCTCGGCTAATCAGAGCCATGGCAACCAGTCAGTGAGCGAACAGAGAGCTTTTGGGGAATGGCTTCTGACCGCCAATGGCAGTGAGGTGCATAAGCACGTACACTTCAGCAGCAGCTTCACATCAATAGTCTCTGAGGTAAGTCTGAATTGGGTTTTGCTGCCTCATGTGTGAGCAGGAAGTCTTACTGGATTGATAACAGGGGGCTGGTTGTACTGCTTCTTGCTGTCATGCTAATGCACGTTTTGTTTAACAAGTGAAATGGGTGCTACCTCCAGGTCGAGAACAGGGAATCTGTTTGTATTTGTAGCAGGAACAAAAACTAGCCTTATTTTACTATTCAGATCTTGAACAAAATTCTGCTCCAAAACTTCCCACTTCTTCCGTATCAAAGTTACGTATTGGATCCTGTAGCCTGGTTCTACAAGTGAGCTGGAATCATGCTGTTCATCATATTAGCATGCTCAAAATCCATTACGGACCTTGAGCGCTTTTTGGCTGCCTCTTGTGATTCCCTTGCTAAGGTCAAGTGCATGTAGTGCATCCCTCATGCAGTGAGCAAGCGGTGGAGGAACTGGAGAGGAAGATGCTTCTGCAGTCTTTGCAACTCCAGATATGAGGGAAGATGTGGTCAGTGGGGAATCAGGTGGACAAAGCAGCTCCTCCCATTCTATCTCCAAACAAGCTTTAGCCTGATTGGCATGGCTTTGTGTTTTGTAAGTGTCTTCTTTCATGATCTAGCCACAGTCCCTACAGAAATGATTCAAGACTCTGCACTGATTTTTGCAACACCTGTTCTTCCTGGGGCCTTCAGTCTCTGATAATGTCAGATTCTTCTGTGAAAGAGCCCAAGTGCATCTCTGAAAGACCTGAATTTAGAGCTGTACAGTTGAGTTTTATGTAGCACCACTTGATAATTCAGGGGTGTTGTCCAGAGGTATTAATGCAATTTGAAGTAGTCCTGCAAAGCACTTAACTTTATTGGTTAGGAGCAGATTAATAAAAACTGCTAGCTTTGAAACAGTTCAGAGTAGTTATGTACAAGTATTGCTGCTCATTCTCATAATGAAGAGAATATGAGTATGTATGCCACAATTTAATTTAAAATCCTAATGGGTGGTAGAATTTTTGAAGTGTGATTTATAGCTCAGTAAGGCTTTCAAACTTTCTCTAAGCTTTTTCTTTCTTGATTTTTATTTATCCAAAAGTCTTCAACTTGGCAAGCCGCTTTCTAATAATGGGACCATTGAAAACTGCACTGAAAAATAATCCAATGTAAAAAGGTTAAGTTGGGAAAATCAAACATATGTATGGAACATGCTTTATGTAGGAGAGGAAAGCCTGGAGCCCTTTAAAGGGATGCTTAGCTGTTGAGATTAATTTGCAACACAAATATTGCTTTGCAACCAAATTATCCCTTAATCCCTGAATGATTCAGAAAGCATCTTGAGTTTGAGTGCTGGCAGCTTTTGTATACCAGAAGTTAGGGTCTGATTCTTCTAACTCCTGCAGAACACACTGGCCATGTTATTTCAAGATAAAATTAATCTCGTCTGCTATTATTATACAAATGTATTTTCCTGAGAATTGTTTTTGAAATCTAGAGAAGCTTCTAAAGCTGATTTGTGGTCATGTGGTTGGTTTTAGAAGTGAATTTTGTCAATGTTGATGCTTTATGGGCACATTACCTACTGTATCAATAAACACCTCACCATTAAAGTGACAATTCAAAATGAAGCATATACTGAGAGTAAGCAAGTTATTTTCTTGTAGCTTCTGAATGACTTTTGTTTTGCTTGCTGCCTAATCTTGGTGAGGTTTAATTGCATGGCTATGTGCTCATGGTAAAGTAGTTCATAACTGAGCTTTGAAATAATATAAGCTTTGCAAGAAAGGATATCTAATGGGATTTTGGTAGAGGAAGAGAAGATTATGAGGAGAAGATTAGAGTGTTATTACAGGGATAATGACATAATCACAAGCTTACCAGCAGAGGAAGAAAAGTTGGGTGTCAGTAAAATGATACATTATCTCAAGATGCAAGAAGAGTAGAAAAAGTGCACAAGATATTTCCTTTTGTATTCTAAAAACTCCGTAACTTTTGAACAGTGAGAGGATGGCATCTGTTCATTCTACAGATGTGTGGAGGGAAATTTCCTGTCAGGTTCAACCTGAGACATGAAGTCTGTAAGAATCAAACATGTAGACAGTCAGGTTTGCATTTATAATGGAGAAGAACTGGAAATGACATGAAGTACAGCATAAAAGAGATAAATATTTGCAATACCAGAAAATGTGGTAATGCTACCAAAGTGTTTCTCAGTGACAAGACTCATAAAGAAGTGTATGATCATATACATTAAATGGGAAGTTCAGGTTAGATACACGGCAGAAGTCCTTTACTGCAAGGTTGGTGAGGCACTGGAGCAGGTTGCCCAAAGAAGTGGTGAGTGCTCCATCCCTGGCAGTGTTCAAGGCCAGGTTGGATGAAGTCTTGGGTGACATGGCCTAGTGTGAGGCCCCCTGCGCATGGCAGGGGGTTTGGAACTGGATGATCTTAAGGTCCTTTCCAACCCAAACCATTCTGTGATTCTGTACGGAGGAGCATATAGAGGATTATCTTTGGACATACACCACAATCTTTATTTTTGCATAGTGTACCTATGGTGGTGTCATGAGGTAGCACTGAGACTGAATTAGGTTTGTGTGAGAAAAGGCAATAAAAGAAGGTCTGGGAGAAGGCTGCAAAAATAACAGTATTCCAAGGGATCTGTCCTGGATTTTAGAATCAAAGACTGCACATGATCTGGGGGAACTGTGCAGTTGGTTAGTACCACCCACTGAATCTGGGAGACCGCAGTTGTGTTTGGTGACTGAACGTGATGCTAAGGATATTTACACAAAGCTTGATCTTCCTTCAATTATATGTCCTTCCACCCCCTCCCCTCAGCTATTAGCTGTTGCTGGACTGCTTGGATTGTGGTTAATTCACTCTTTTTCCTCCATCCAGTGGTTTTTAATCGGCAACACATCATACAAAGTGAGCGCTGCCAGTTCGTTCTACTTCAGTGGTGTGTTTGTTGGAGCAATCTCCTTTGGCCAGCTCTCTGATCGCTTTGGGAGGAAGAAAGTCTATCTCACAGGTAACCAGCGCCACCTAACAACATGAATGAAGTGGAGGTGGTGTGGCTCTGAAGAAGTGGCAAGAGCCCAGTTTCCACTGAGATCTTAATATGCAGTAGTGAATCATACGCTGTAGTTTTTGGGTTTGTGTTGTCCGCCCAGTGTACTTCAGGAATATAAACAGGAACAAGAAATTAGTATTTGTCTATTCAGTCACTATCTGAATATCTGGGAGGTGTTCTGGATTTAGGAATCATACTGTATGGGCTTACACGTATGTGTATCATGCTCGTGAGATCTCCATATGTTGCAGTTATTATTCCTGATAACTTATTGGCGATGTTCTTAATGTATTGCCTGCTAGGAATTTGCTGTACTGATTAAATCATGCAGACAGGAGGTAAATTTTATGTATGTGTGTTCTCCATTTTGTTTTAAAGCTCAAAAGCTTTATTGTTGTCCCCAGATCAAACAAAATTTGGAACTTCATGTTTTATGGGTGTATTTATGAAGTTGTATGTCAATGGATTAGCATGTAAACCTAGGAACAGATTACTAAAGGAAAACCTCCTTCAAAGCAGATAAAGGTGGGCCTGCTATGCAGTGCAAGCTCCCCATATACTGGCCCTGGTAATGTTTCTCATCTCTAGTTTGCATAGACTACTTTCCAAGAATGAGAGGAGGTACTTGATCATGTATTTCATCTGTGTCTTTTGTATGGGGATAAATATCAAACCAGCTTAACTGGAGCCAGACAGTAATTCTGAGTATATCAAAAAATCTGTTGTGAACTGAATTTGAAGGTTTAAGGCTACAAATTAACTGTCAGCAACCACTCCTTTTGTGTCCCCCTATTTATGATACTGACTGTAGGTACTTAATTTTCTGCCCTAACCTGTGTTGTGGTTCTTGATTGTGTTACTTAGGACAGATGCCACTGAACTTCAAGTAAAGATGCTGATAAATGCTTCTGGTCTTCTTTAGGTAATCTTCTGAAATGGAACCTTTTGCCTTGTTTTCTAGGTTTTGCTCTTGACATCTTGTTTGCCATTGCAAATGGATTCTCACCCTCATACGAATTCTTTGCCATCTCTCGCTTCTTGGTAGGGATGATGAATGGTGGGATGTCACTGGTGGCCTTTGTTCTACTGAATGAGTGTGTGGGTACTGCTTACTGGGCATTAGCAGGTAAAGTTTGAGTGCCGATGTCTTTACTGCCAGATAGATTTCCATTTTATGCACCACTTGACACAGCAGAGCTAACACTGTAGCAGCTGCAATTTAACTCTGCTTGAGCATCTGTGTGACTACAGTCTGAGTCTTGCTTTGTCTAATATGAACCTTAGACAAACACAGTAGATGACTTGGGGCCATTCAGATTTCTGCATCACTGAAGTTGACAAAGGTCCAGTTGAAACATCCCCTGTGAATGTTAGACAGCTAAATTACTCATCCAAAGTTCACCATAGCTGAGCTCTATCTATCACAGTGTTGGACTGTGCTAAATGGAGTTTAGTGTTTGTGTGCTAATACCAGTTCTTTCATTCCTGGCAGTTCTCAAAAAATCAAAAGTGTTCTTATATAATGGGAAGATGAGACAACTGCCATACGGTAACCAACCTTAGAATTTGGAACAGAAGATATTGACCCCTGTAACTGTATTGGTTGTTAGGGTTGAACCTGTCCTTCAGATGAGATGTGTATAAATTGTTCTATTATGGCTCTGGGGCCTCATCCAGTCTGTGACAAAGTCCAAAAGTGGTATGTTGAGGTTGTCTTAAAATAGGGTATCTTGCAAATCATGACAACTACAAATGAATACTACATATTTCTGAAAGTACCAGTTTCCTAATGGTTTTCAGTATTTGTTTTTACATATACAAAGTTGAAACATACATTTGGAATGACAAGATTCAATTGTTTATGGGGCTGCTTTGGGTGAGGACGATTCAGAAGAGCGATTTGGGCTTGTATTGTTCTTTGCAGTTAGGTGTAATACTTCTGCCCTGCATCGGTGAAGAACACAGTATTCTTTGGTCAAATAGCTGTGGTTTTGCCTGTATTGCTGAGTGACTTTTTTTTAATGAAGTGTTAGTTTCTGTCTGATTCCATGTGTTGAGAGTTGGTAATATTCCTTAAAGGAGTAATAATGTTTTGTTTTGTTTCTAATTGTATGCTAGGATCTATTGGTGGCTTGTTCTTTGCTGTGGGAATTGCCCAGTATGCATTATTAGGGTACTTCATTCGTTCCTGGAGGACACTGGCTGTTGTGGTTAACCTGGAAGGGACAGTCGTCTTCCTCCTCTCTCTGTAAGTTATTTTTCAAACTGAATTTCATCAAGAAAGATGTCAAAACCAAGAAACAAACCAAACCATTGAACAAACCAAACTACTAAGACAAGGTGCCTTTTTAGGAAGGCATGAAATGGTATAATTAAGGTGTTTCTCTCAACTTCTTCCACCCGATGTTCTGTGCTTTCTTTAAACAGTATTGCTGCAGTATTTGAAAGTGTATGTGTACACTGTATTCTACATGCATTATTACTGTAGATAAGATGCAGTCTCAAGAGTGGTGTATAAGCACATCCTTTTCTTTAACTGGTATGTGTAGGTCTAAACTGGTCTGGTATCCTACAAGACTTTTAAGAGATACAGAAGTATTTATGTGGGTTTATGATAATACGATGCTTCTCTTACAATTGTGCTAACACAGAACGAACAGCATCAAAATTCCTTGCACATACAGTCCTAAAGGTAACGTGAAAGAAAAAATAGGCCGCTTCCTTTTATTGTTTCAAATACGATTAGGAAGGAATAGGAAGAAGGTTTCTTTATTAAGGTAGTAGGGGTCTGTGTTTGTGGGTTCCAGCACTGAAAGCTGTATGATGCAGTGTTCTCTTCTTGCATACTGAAATAAGAAAATATCTTCAGCTGCTGTTTAAACATAAGGGTTTTTTCCTTCTAACTGCAGTAACTTCTTGAATAAAACTCTGCTAGAGAGTCAGTACACCCTTTCAAAAGGAAGCATCAGAACTTAGGGAAGAGTCTTAGAGGCTATTCNTCCTGACAGTAAAATCTCATAACTGAAATAAGAAAATATCTTCAGCTGCTGTTTAAACATAAGGGTTTTTTCCTTCTAACTGCAGTAACTTCTTGAATAAAACTCTGCTAGAGAGTCANTCTTCTTGCATACTGAAATAAGAAAATATCTTCAGCTGCTGTTTAAACATAAGGGTTTTTTCCTTCTAACTGCAGTAACTTCTTGAATAAAACTCTGCTAAAGAGTCAGTACACCCTTTCAAAAGGAAGCATCAGAACTTAGGGAAGAGTCTTAGAGGCTATTCACGAAGTAAAAGGTTTTTAGCTTTCAGATTGAGACATACAGTCTTTTGAAGTGTCTTATTCATGGGATTTCAGAACTGTGCTCTGAGGCTTATCTTAGTATAAGAAAGGACTTTTTTACTCCAAGTTTCACACTGCCTCCCTCCTACATTGCTTAAAAATTAGTTTGTGCAGGAAATACTACCAGTTTGGGGTTTTTATATTGTGGGAAAGAAAGCCTGTTCCTTTCCAAGCTCTTTTCATTTATAAAAGCAGAGATTCACTTTCCTTTAAATTTAAAGGGAAAATGTCACTTCTGGTCAGAGGCAAAAGTCTTACAAAGCTTCTGGCAAAAGACTAAAGCTTAAATTACTTCTGGGAATCTGAAAGTAATAGATTTGCCTTGTAGGCTGTGTTGGAGTTATAGATCTATCAAGTGAACAGTGCACATGGGGAGCAAGAGCATGACCTTTGCACAGCCTTGCTTCCTGTCTACAGGAGAGAATTTGGGGAAAAGCTGGGAAATGAGAAATGGAAGACAACAAGTTGGTGTTACAAAAACATCATTTGTTACTTGTAACAATGTCATGAATCCTTAATTCTCTGAAGACAGGGATATTGTGATGTTACTGATATTGTGATGATACTGTAACTTGTAGTATTGTGCATATATGTATGTGTATATATGTATACATTCAACATAACTTCCTGTATCTAAATTGCACATGACTTATGTTCCCTTTCCTTTCACATGCCTTGTCTCTGTCAGTAGGTGAATTTTATACCTGAAGGGTTGTTTGAAAAATTCTTTGTTACACTCAAACGTATTTCAGCTTCATTTCCATGGCAAGTCAGCCTCACAGAAAGAAACCTCCTAAAGCTGTCTGTGTGTATGTACATGTGTTTCAGATTCATTCCAGAGTCCCCTCGCTGGCTCTATTCCCAAGGCCGGCTGAATGAAGCAGAAGATGCCCTCTACCTCATTGCAAAGAGGAACCGCAAGCAGAAGTGCACTTTCTCGTTAAAACTCCCAGCAGAGAGGAGCTCCAGAGAAGCTGGCAGCTTCTTGGACCTGTTCCGATACAAGATCCTCTTGGGACGCACCTTGATCATGATGTTTACCTGGTACTTGAAATACTTTCTAGGCCCAGCTGCATTGCTGCTGCCTCTTATGAGTCTTTGAGAGAAAATGTTGCTCATCCTATAGATTATACTTAGCCTGTATGATTAGGGACACTACCTAAAAATGATCCTTTTATTATAGTATTTGCTTAATGTATTTCTAACAGGAAGCCATTTTGCCTGTCTAGTTATGAGGTGTTTTATCTCTGCATTTTTGTCATGCTTTGAGAGTCTCAAATTAGTTAACTGCCTCTTTTCTGACCCTCAAAGGCTGCTGAGATTAGTCATGCTGTTCTTTGTCCCGTGCTGTGTCAGTACTTCCAGTCACCTGGATTATTCTTGGTTTTGTGTGTAAGGAGCCCATTGACAGGGGGGTAACCTACCTTGTCAGATGAGCATGTTCAACCCATGATGCTCTAGTCGCCAGCAGAAACCTAATTCCAAAAGTACCTGTTTTGCTACAGATAGCTCTGCTAGCCCTGAGGTCTTTTGCTGCTGCTTTGAAATAAACCTTGTGTATGAAGTGTTACGTGAGTCCTGTAGCATTTCTGTTTATACATTTGTTTTTATAATGCATATATTTGAGGAAGATGTATTGATTAAAAAGAAAACAAATGGCATCATTTTGTTAGTAGATAACACAGCTGTTTTCCTGTTGCTTTTCCAAAATGGTTACTATAGGCTAGTTTTTTCTGTTCCTTAAATGAGAATTGCTGATTTCCTGCAAGGTGAGTTAGCTACCAGCTCCTTTCCTCTGCTCTCTGTAAAGGTGACAGCCAGGCAGTGATACAAAAGAAAAATTAGAAGATGGGAATGAATAAAACTAGACCAGGGTGTAGAAATTAAAAGAAGGTGGATGTGTCTTCTGAACTGTTGGAGAAAGGGTTTACACACAACTGGAAAAGCATGGATGAAAGTGGAAGCTGATAAAACCAAGAAAGACCAAGGCATAATTTCTCAAGTCAACTAATATAGTCATATTTTAATTTTACTCCGGTTTATGCACATTCTTCTCCAGTGTAGTCCTAAGCTGAACTGAGTAATAAGTCAGGAATTGGGTCTGTACGGAGGCAAAATGGCTTCTTTCCCTAGGAGGCACAATAGACTTGTAGGGTAGCATGTTAGACCTTCTGAAACTGTAAATATGGTTTGTGGTGATTTGCCAGACCAGTGCTTTGATTTGGCAGGCAATGTGGCAGCTCTGGTTTTACTCTTTTTCTCCTTTTTGCAGGTTTGTGTGCAGCTTGGTTTACTATGGTCTTACCCTAAATGTGGGTGACTTGGGTGGAAGTATTTATGCTAATTTAGCCCTTTCGGGGTTGATAGAAATCCCAGCATACCCAATCTGTATTTACTTGATTAACCAAAAATGGTAAGTATTGAATTTATTGACCCAAACTCATGCAGGGTTTTATTGTTTCAGTTTTACTCAAAGATGGGTTTCCTGTATATTGCATTTCCTAGTTTATATCTGTGTATGGAGCTTTCTGCTTCAATTTGAAGGTGCCATTGATATGCCTCTGTTTCAACTAAAGTTTAACTTGTTCGCAGTAGCTCACTCACTAATGAGCTTTCTGAATCTGGCTCAGATGATGCTGATCCCGTGGGTCAGTTGAACCGAGCTGTGCTATAACCCCATGCTAACACAAGATGGCATTCTTCCCACCTCTCTCTCGTAGTCCCCATTCCCACTATTCGGCCAAAGCGGTTGCAACTGAACTGAAGCTGTCATGAGGTTTCATGTTGCTTGTGTGCAGAGCCATTGATTCAGATATTCAGCCTTTTCCTGAGCCATGGTACTCTGAACAATGCCTTTCAGTCTTTGTAGAATTGGCCTCCCAGTCTCTTCTCCGTGTCTCCTGCGGAGCTTTACAAACGTGCACACATAGTGGGAAACAAATCAAAATCCTTTAAGGTGTCAGCCACTGCATATAAAGACTTCTTGGTGCTCATTTTAAGAGGGCTGTAGAAGCTGTTTAAAAGTGTGAGAGGAAGCATTTGTGGGAGATGGCATTCAAGATTTCCAACTGCAAATAAAGAGGCAGCATGAATTTATGGGACTTACTGCTCTGCAAACTACAGATCTAATGCAGAATAAAGCTTTGTTATCCTTCCACACAAGGTTTGGTCGGAAGCGAACACTGAGCACATTTCTGTTCCTGGGAGGATTGGCTTGTCTTATTGTCATGTTTCTTCCTAAAAAGAAAGGTAAATACTTACTTTTGTTTCTGGAATGTGTGATGAGAATTGTTAAACACAGCATCCTATAACCTAAGAATTTGATGATTGCTACTAGATTAGGTTCATACCACACGTGAGTCCTAGTTTTTGAAGCCAGAGAAGGTAACTCACAAAAAGGCTAAGCAGCAGCCTTCCTAAGATCTTAAGGAAAGCTTGTTGGAAAGGGTTGGATTTGAGCTTCTGTCTTTGGGTTCTGTTCTGTATCTCTGATCACATCAGTCGCTCCTTCCCAGTGTTTCTGACTTAATCCCAAAGACTGATGCTGTTTGGGGTATCTCCATAAGCCAAATGATATGTTGGTGTAAGTAGTATGTAGGCAGCTTGTATGTATCTCTCGAAGTGAAAGACCAATGTCAAAAGATCTTAGGAATTGGATCTTGGAGAAAGTTTCCAGCTTTTCCTTACTGCTCTGTAATGTTCAAGACTTGTGTGACTGTGATATTAGTAATGTGGCCACATATATTTTGAGAAGTCTGAAAATCTTCTGAAGCAAGGGGTTTTTAAGAAATGTGAAATTAAATGTCTTTCTTTTAAAGACACACTATGCTCAATCCTTCATCTCCGAATGTCTTCAGCAGGATAGAAACAAAAGTATACCATGAGTGGTATTCCTTTTAAAAACTAGGTGCATAAATTCATCTCAGCTTGTAAGATTTGTGCATGTTTAACACCTGCCATAAGGAGAGAGAAAGCTGCAAAGGTTTGAAACATGATTCAGAAAGATTAAGCGCTTATGATAGTGTGCCAAAGTTACTCTAATGGCTATGAATCTAATAGGTGAAACTTTTAAAGAGGAGCAACTTGGGTTTCCAGAAGTAATCCAGATGCTAGAGCCCAGACTCAGATATTCTGGTTAGGCTGGTACCTGATGCCAAGTACACTTTGCATATTAGTTCAAGTACAACATATGAAAGAGATTTTCAGAGCAGAGGACTATGAAACCCCAGGAAATAATCCATGTGCTGAACTGCAGAAGTTGGCCAGGAGCAAAGTGCCTTAGGAAGTGTGATTTATTCAAGGCAGTAGTGATTTATCCTGTAGCCTTCTTTGGTAGGTATGTGTCTTCTGATGTGCCTGGTATAAGTGAGTAAGCACTGGCTGTTCTGATAAACAGTATCAAGCCCATGTTTCATTGTGTACTTGAAGGTATAGATCACCTCGGGCAAACTGTCTTTTAACAGAAAACTGCTTGGCTGTCAGCAAATTCTTCAGTGGATTTGCTTGCACTCCATGCTGTTGTGCGATTGAAATGATTAGAGATGTATTTGAGTGCTCAAAAGCCTTACAGGGATCACATTTTGTCTGTCAGATACTGGAGTGTTCGCAGTGGTGAATAGTCGCTCTCTGTCTTTGCTGGGGAAACTGACAATCAGTGCTGCATTTAATATTGTCTACATCTACACATCAGAACTTTATCCCACAGTGATCAGGTAACACAAGTTCATTTTAAGGGCTTCATTTTTTTTGTCTCTTACCTGATCACCTTTACTTCTCTTGCTTCTTTTAACTATACCTTTGAATTTGAGGTTTTCAGTTACATATGATGATTATGTAGTTTTACAGGCTCTACTTCTTCCCTTTTCATTTCCTTTTCCCTCAAATTCGCTGCGTTTTCTTCAGACTAAGCATATTCTTTATATAACAGTAAAATACCCCTTTGGCTGATTAATGTGCTCACAGCCCTCTCTCCACTATGAGGATAGCAATAGTATTGCTGGTACTTTTTAAATGAGTGATATCTAACTTTTTCAGTGCTTTATAAGCCACTCAACTGTATTAAGCATTCATGCTTGCTTAACCAGCAGTGCTGAAGATGACTGGTCAATAAGTTTTGTAGCGTTAACTTGATACTTCATAGGCCGTAGGTTTCACTAACTAGAAGCAGGAGCATCCCATGCTTGTGCTGACAGAGCTGACAGAAGCATCTGTCATATGTATGCAATTAGATATTTTAAGCAGGTATTCTTGTTGATGGTCTGCCACCAGTGAAACTATACTGTGGTGTTTTTCATGGGTGTGCAAGTCTGCTCATAAATAGGATTTGGGTAAAGGAATTTAGCCAAAGTTTCAGGCAGAGAAGATGCATTAACTGAAAATGCACTTCTTTATGCCTCTATATGTATGTATGTTAGAATTCTGAACATGAAAGGGATTTCTGCTTCTAAGCACAAAGCATGTTTTAATTCCTGTCTTGGGATTCTTTCACTTACATTTGACTTTGTCAGTTACTGTGGTCGGGGTCATGACTTAAGTGTGGGGTTTCTTCCTTGCTCGATGGCCCTTTTCAGTATACAAATGTCACTGATTGACTTTTCTTTGCTTCTCAGAAATGTTGGAATGGGTGCCTGCTCCATGTTTTCCCGTGTTGGTGGAATCATTGCTCCGTTCGTCCCTTCATTGGTTTGTCTGAACTTCTTACTATTATGTCTATTTTTGGTTTGTGGCTCTTGACTTAGCAGAGGCCTACAGAGGTGGGAATAATTTGGATAAGTTATGTGTATAAACTAAGATATGTAAATTACATGTCTTAACATTAGCATGGTAGGCCAAAGGCATTGCAATATCATCTGTGTGATTAGACAAAAAATCAACATTATTCAGTTCAGAAGGTGCTTTAGCCCTGTAAGAGTTTTGGGACTTAGCTGCTGGACTTTAGCAATACAGTCATTTCAGTTTCAAAATGGTGATACTCAACTTTAAACCCTAAGTGAGGAGTAGCAGGAAACCCACATAGTTAAAAGATCTGCTGCATCAAGATAAAGCGTATGGGTTTAACTTATGTATCTGAGAATAAATTAGCTTTGTCATCAGTACACTTCATTGAATAACCATGGATTATAGCTATCAGCAAAGCGGTTTATCCTTCAACGAATGAAGATGGTGATGGTGTTTACTGGTGGACTTGGGAGTCCTGGGGCAATGGTTGGACTTGATGATCTTAAAGGTCTTTTTCAACCTAGTTGATTGTATGATTTTATTTGGAGACTTGATACACCAGCAAAGCTTTTGTGCACAAACTTCACAGCAGTCTGTTAAGGCAGAGAAAATTCTGAAGAACAAAACATGGGCATGATACTGTTATTTTCCTCTGTGTTCATAGACTTGTGCATGCAGGTAAAAGTGTGCCAGTTTTTCACACAAACTGCTTGCTCAGGTCAAGTGACAATTCCTTTAATGTGACATTTCATCTGGAATAACTTCTCTCTGCCATTTGCCATCTTCTTATGTCAGGCAGAGGTCTAGCAAAAGGGCAGATGAGCACAGTGAGCCTTTTAATCTACAGGATGAAACACTGGGTAGGTGAGAGTGTGAGCACCTCTGGGGTACAGCAGGCAAAGACAAGAATGGTGCAAGTCTCCCAGGCAGGTTTAATAGGCAGGTTTTATGTCGTATTTGAGACATCTATTATGTTGTGCCTAGCAGAGATTTCACACTGCAGGAGACATAAATCTTGGATCATAATGTTTGAACGTGTCCAGTTAAAGTGAAAATAGGTCTAAGTAACAAATTAACACTGATTTGAGGAAAGAAATATTTTTGTGGTTTGGAATTTCTTCAACTATTTTAATGCATTTTCAGTATCTTTTGTCTGGGGATATTATAAAAAGGGAAAAAGTTAATTGCTGAGATAAGAGATGAAGTTCTGCTCTTCTACTTGATCACAGCCAGTCATTTTCTCAGTTCAGAATTGCATTTTACTATACAAAGTGAGCTCTTTGAAACAAACAGCTAAAATCTTGCCTTTTAAACAGGCCTGCTTTACTGATTGTACAGTGAATGTACACATTTTGGAGCTGTGTTGTAGATGACTCATACTTTGCACACACCATGCCCTAGAATAGTTTTGCCTGTAACAAGCTGTGTAAAAATGGGAAAAGGCATAAAAGGCATCAGAGGAGTAAAAGCATTGCTTAGGCTGTAGGGATAATAGGAAAGTCAAAGCGCAGCTGAAGCTAAAACTAGCAAGGAGCATAAATAGGGATTCCATCAGCTAAAGGTAATCTAGAGAAAATGTTCAGGCTTATATTGAATGGGATGGACATCCTCTTGGTGGATGAGATGCAGTAAGCTGAAATAATTTTCCTTTAGTCTTCATAAGCAGAGCCTGTCACCAAGACTGTGCATAGCAGCACTGTTGAGGAAGCAAAGGGCCAGCAAGCACTGGAGGAGCAGTAAGTTGAAGAACATTTAAAGCTGAAAGCTTTCCATTCCATGCAACAGGGCTCCCTAAGAGGTGGTGAAAGAGCTGGCAGAGGTAGTGAGGCAAGTGTCCATTATCTGTGACAGGCTGTTGTAGAGAAAGATCACTGATAACTCTTGGGGGAGGAAGGTGATGTGATGTGCCTCTTTAAGTTTAGAAAGTGGATCCAAGTTGTTACAGGCTGAGCAGCTCAAACTTTGTCTCGGGAAGATGATGTGACATGGCCTCTCAGAGTCTGCTTCCAAGCATATGAAGGCCAAGAGGGTAATCAGGAGCAGCAAATGTAGATTTACTAGGGACAGTTTGCTCTCAGCCGGTTTGGTTTGGTAGTCAACCATTTCATTGCAGAAAGTAATATGGATGAGGAGGGCTGGGAAGGCTTTTGACACTGTCTTGCAAGATTTGTGTTTGGAAGCTGAGGAAATGTGTCCTGATGAAAGGAATGTTTGAGTGTTGCATGTTTACCAGGCTCAAAGCAATAGTGATAAGCTCAGTATTTGGTAGATGGTGGCAAGTGGAGGACCAAATACATCCTCCCCTTATTTCTAGAGGATGCAAAATAAGGAGGAGCGATTGACACACCAAGTGGTAAATCTTGAGTGGGATCTTCTTGGCCAACAAGAAGAATAAAATTCTGTTTGTGGTATGGACTTATTACATGGTCAGTACAGGCTGGGAACCAAGTGGCTGAGTAGCAGCCTTGCTGGAAGAGACCTGGGAATGGCAATGGATGTTAAGTTAAATGGCAGCTAGCAGTTTCCTCTCATCACAAACAGGCAGGCTTCACACTGTGCTGTGTCAGGCCCATATTGGTATGTAGCCCACAGGTTAAGTTTCCTCCCAATTCTAGAGGGATGTTGAAAAATCAGGAGGATCCAGTGGAGGATAAACCAAGATGGTCAGGGCTAGGGCCCATGGCTTCACGTGAAAGCTTGAGGCAATATTGCACCTTTGATCTTCCCAGCAGTGTGGAACAGTTCAGCAGGGGTCAATGGGACAAGTTTTGGCGAGGGTATTAGATAGGAAATAGGGAAAATATTCTCTTAGAGGCTTATTGCAGCCCTAGAAGAGTCTACACAGAGAGAGGATCTGTCCTTGGAATCTTTTCAATACTTGGTTACATGATGATGATTGACCTGGTCTAGTCTTGGCTGTAGTTGTGCTTGGCCTAGGTTACCTCAAGAGATCTCTTCCAACCAGCATGTCTATGACTGTGATATCTCTATCCTACTACAAAGTGATGTTGCATTTATTAAGAAGTATGTATGTTATGGACAAGAATTGAGCATAAATTCAGCAGCTATTTCTTTAAAGTCCATCCCTAAATCTGTGTTGATCTAACAGTACTGATAAGATACAAATGACAGTATTGGTTAAAAAGAGTAGGATAGGTAACTTTTATGCTAAATATGAATGCAAACACTTGCCAGATGGAGTGGTTGTTAAGACTGAGTGCTTTAATATGCAGTATGAATTAGAGAGAACCAATCTCAACCTAACTCTCTTCTTTTTTTCCAGAAATCTGTGCAGTGGTCTCTGCCTTATATTGTCTTTGGAGCAACTGGTCTTTTGTCTGGACTCTTAAGTTTATTGTTGCCAGAGACCTTAAACAGCCCTTTGCTAGAAACTATTTCAGACCTGCAGGTATGCTCATACTGGAGGCTGGGTGATGAAGCTATGTCATTGCAAGCCCTAGATGGCTCTCAGGTATATTCATAGTTTGAGGTTTTTTTATTACTACTTTTCTGTTGTGTTTATTTCAGCTGTCAGCTTGAATATGCCACTCTACATAGATGAGGATAGTGATTCTTGGCCTGTGGAGATTAAGCCACAGGGAAATATAGAAGGTAGTTTAGTAACCCTACTGTCACATCTGAAATGTGTCTGGAATTGCAGGCTGAAACACAGCTGGGTTAATTCCTCTTCTCAAGGCCAAAAACTTATGATCTTTTCCTTTGGGATAAAAGCCTCTCTAATATTGAAGATTGCTGGAGCATGCTTCATGCAAAGCTGGCCATTGAAGTTTGAGATGCCTCAGGTGTTAAAGAAAGCAGAAGCTGGTTTGTGAAGAGCTGTTCTAAAAAGCAGCATGCTACTGCCTTGACCTACTATGTTAGTTGTTAGGACTATCCTAGAGAGTCTTTAAATGGGATAAGGCTAAATTAACCTCTAGGATCTGTTCCACTGTTGATTCTGGGAAGTGAGTTTCACTGAAAACATTGGACTACATAACTCCCAGGCATAAGCATAACAAAATATGGCAGCAGGATGTTTTTCAGTGGGGCTTCCTTGAGTGTTGTTTTCTCATATCACTTTATACTTCATTTTGTCTAACCCCTGCACACCTTTTGAGGTAATGCATGTCTTCCAGTCATGTGGAGGGTTGACTTTGTACACGCCTGCACCTCTGAGATTGGAGTGAGAATAGAGAGAAGTATCTCTGGAAGTCCCTGGAAGTGTTCACAAACCATGTAGATGAGGCCCTGGGTGACATGTTTTAGTGGTGGCTTTGGCAGTCCTGAGGTAGTGGCTGGACTTGATGATCTTAAAGGTCTTCTCCAACAGAGTTGGTTCTGTGATTCTGCGAATTTGGGTAAGGTTTTGACGCTTAAACCCCAGTCCCAAAATTTTAAGTATTGATGGGCTAATCCAAATGGAAGTGGTCAGAAACCTGAAGGGCAGCTCCTAACCAAAAATGCTTGTTGTCCTGTAAGGCTGTGATGAGATGGGGTCCTTGGGACACCTTTTAACTTTGATTAATTTTTGGTCAAGCAGTCTGGGATTTGCAGGCATTCATAAGCTTATTTTCACAGAAATCAAGAGGCAGAGTGACTCTTATTTCTGGAGTGAGAGCAGTTGCTTCTTTTCAAAGGCTTCAACACAATGCCTTGTTTCCCAACTTTAGCTGTAATAAGTCTTGGCAGGACAGCACAGTTCAGTGACAAAACCATCCTTGAAGAAAGCTTGAAAGAGGCAGCCCTGTAACGATTAATTCCATACTTTAGCTACTTTACATGCACGCTTTACAAACATTTTTAACCATACTGGATAATGTGTTATGGCACCACATTCTTGCTGGCTACACAAATCCATCACGTGTAGTTACTTCAAGTTTGCACCAGCTGCTACTTGGGTAATTACATCATTATTACATCTTAACTGTGCAGATGGCTTGCTAACAACAAATAATTCCAGCAGACAGTGCAGGTGTTACAGCTTAGAGGTGGGGGAAAGTCACATTTCCATTTTCATTTCTAACCAAGTAAGCACAGTACTGCTCTTTGAGGTGTCAGGTATTGCCATCTATCAGTATGTGCCCAACTTGGTTCACTTATGTCACAGGCTGCTTAAAAATCCCAACCTGAGCAGGATCCACAAAAGGGGTAAAAAAAAAGAATATTTTTGAGGAGTACTTTTCCCCAGATGGATTAAAGTTTTTTGAATCCATATTAAATAAAAGTTGGTTCAGGCCTGAAGTTAGCCTGTAACTAAAGTGAGGTTCTATCTGGAATGCCTGTGACACATTAGGGGTTTATTTTAAAGCTCACGAAGGACTGATAAAAGGGAAAACTATGAAGCATTAACCTTATTTGAGAAGGCCATGGAGAGGTCTTATGAAGCCATGGTAAGAAAGATGTAGAATTATTTCACATGCTCAGAATTCCCCCTGTGGAATTCATTGTCCTTTTGTACCACTTTCAAGATAACATGTGTTCTGGTTGCCCAGGATGGAGGTTTTGTCCCTGTTAGCATACATGAATGTGATATTCAAGTTGGACAGCATCCAGTGATAGCCTGACTTTCCTCAAATAATTTTAGAAATCCAGAAAGAAGCATAACATGATTCCCTTTATATTTTCTGACAGGTCTTAGTGCTCAAACTGTTTGAAATTCCTTTGCAGTTAGCGCACATTGCTGCAGCAAAATTCCCTCTGAAGACAGATCTAACGCTACAGATTTTGCTTGCATGGTACTGTCAGTTGGGAACATGATTTCCATTTCTCTATTTTTTGCTCTCTCTCTCTCTCACCCTTTGCATATGACTAAGCAGGCAGAAGTCTTAGGGTGGATGGAAGCATACTGGAAAAAATCCTAAATAAACTAGATGGAGTTTATACTTTTTAACTGGAATGATTTGTATCCATTCCATGGAAAAATGCTATGCTGGCCAAATAAGAATTAACTAGCTGTAATAGCTAACTTTAGTTTCTGTGTGTCGTATAAATTATGTTGCTAAAAGGACTCTGGCTGGAGTAGGTATGCCTACAATGGGAAATTTACTCTCTGAACATATCAAATGCTAATGTTCCCTTTTCTATAACCTCTTCACTTAGTATTGCAGGAGGATGATCTTAATTAAACTTGCATAGGAAAATGCCCATGCTACACATGAAGTAATAATTCAGATGGAGAAGCTTTTACCTAATTGAGCAATCTGTGTATTCTGAGCCTGTTTCCAGTAGCTCACTGTAGAGTTAGGGGCCTTCGAAGGAATTTAAGAAAGCTGAACAAATTGTCACTTCATTCCAGCCAGTCTCTGTCCTGCATGTATTCTCTAGTGTACTGATGGAGCAGAAACAGACCGTCTAAGCCCATCTCTTCTAAAGATGTTTTGAAGAACCAAGGTCACAAAGAAACATCAATTGACATAATGTCTTTTGTAAGTTTTAATACCATGATTTGACCGATGTTTTCTTACTTTTTCTCTCCTAGCATTCCCACAGAGGTGTAATGATTGATGCTTATGTATTTTTGGAGAGAGCTTCTGTGCTAACCAGTGACTGTGTTTTCATTTCTAGTCTGGAGACAAAGACAGCTCTACAGGGAGTGGAAGTGAAGATGAGGAGTTTTATGATGCTGATGAAGAGACTCATATGATCAAGTAATGAAAAGAAGAAACACTGTCCTGTTTTATGCCTTTCCTTACTTGTCTGGGCAGTCCAGCTGTAAGTTGAGTGCTGGGGACCTCACCTGTCAAGGAATGTCATTGGGCAAATGCCTGTGTTTCTCCTGACTAGCAGAGGGGTTTGAGTACTGTTCAGACTAATTACACCACTGATGCTCTCCATACCAGGCATCCATTCAAATTCTTATGGTTCATGGTGACAGTGCACGGACCACAGTTGAAGCCAGGTGAGACAGCAAGAGTAGGACAGTGTATGTGTGAAGCCTGGGAAATTACCTAGGCTTAGACATGTTTGGACAGCTCATCAGTGCACGTTTGTATTCAAGGTGGTTGATTTTGATTCAGTATAAATTGATGAACTTGGAAACATCCACTGTTTGTTTTTTATATGTGGTGAAAATGGTCTCAGAATGTGCTGTGTTGCTGCTTCAATGGGAACAAATTCCTGAAATTGTATGTTAAAATGGCTTCTGCATATTGAATAGGGAAGAGGCGGCTATGAACATAAGGTTTCTCTCTCTCCACACAGGCACCTGTATAAAGTTACAGGGTGCAGCTGGTTAGTCATGATCTGTGCATTCATTTAGTTACAATGGAAGGCTAGAAGGAGGGACTACAGAAAAGAGCAACCACAAAGTTTGCAGAATAAGGGACATTACTGATTTCTTTTTTTTCCTTCTTTTCATCCACCAATCATTTTCTTGTGGTTATGCCTATATCTGCCACATCTTCCTCCCTCATCTCAGCACTGCTGTTTGTAGCTTTGCCTAGCTTTACCTTGTCCTCACTTTGCCATAAATATTGAACCTGAGCAATTTCTCTGTGCAGTGAAATACTCTGTGAAGGATATAACTTCCTGAGTGGGACATAGGTGAAATCTTTACCACATACTCTGTGTTGTGAGGTATGTGTTAGAATATATAGCTCATATTTTGTTCACCTATCTGTGTGTTTGTTTCTGAAAGAAACTTAACTCTGAAGTGATAAAAGCAGCTGTGGGTTTTGAAGATTATTGCAAGGAAGCTGCTAGTATTTATTTTAAAATCTTGTATGTAGATAGTTATTTAAAATAAAGGGGGCTGGGGGGGAGGCAAAACCTCTTTGAGGTAGCATTTGGTTACTTGATGCTGTTTCTTAACCAGGTGCTTGCTCAAGCACTTAGTTACTTGACCTTGTTGAGGAAGACAGCTTCACTCTCCAGTTTACACTGAGCTTTCTGTAAGTGCTTCATTAGAAGGATATGGAATACTGAAATATGAAACATAAATATAAGAGATGTTTCAGCTACAAAGGTGAGGCCTTACAAGGATTCAGCTTTCCTGATGACATTGCTATCTTCATCCTGTAACCTCTAGCTTTCTACTGATTATAGAGTTGACTTCCACAAAACATTTGTTAGTTGTTATACGTGGAGTTCCTAGCAAAGAGCCACACAGTGGCAGCAAGTTTATTGTCAGGCTCGCTAGCCATTGTGCATGTTAGACTAAGGGAAAGCTGACTGCTGAATGTTTTCTGGTTAAAATCAGAAGCTCCTTTTCTCTGGAGTGAAAGTAAAGAAAGAGCATGGGAAGTTTGAACTTGAACTTTGTTCACTGGCAACTGTGCTAAGTGCAGCTACCCTGCTTGGTGCAGAGGGCAGCCAGAGACTGCAGGTGCGTACATGTACTGCTTCCCATTGGGCTGAACTTAATGCGGGCATTGACAGAGCAAAGTTGGGAACATCAGTCCCTATGGAGAATGTGTTAATGTCATTGTGATGTTATTTTTTTTTTTTCCCTGTTGTGAGCTTCACCAGAAGAATTCCAGCTTCCAGTGTTCACTTTTGGGGGTTGGGGTTTTTTGAGACTGCTAAATAGTTGTAGATGTAGCAGAGCACTTTTAAACCCAGATGGGTAGTCTGTCTTATTTGGCCCTTTTGTATGCAAGAAAATGGGTCCAAATAAAGCACCCCAAAGTACTTGGAAAGGTTGAATCTGTTTGTTCAAAGAATTTTTTAGTTTTTCATTCATGTTCTGAATTATGGACAGCTGGGAAATAGCTTCTGAATAAATAAAACCTGTTTACTCAGAAGCAAACAGTGGTAATCTTGGCTGCATTAACATGCTTGGGAAGTAATAATCTCCCTGTACTGGGCACTGGTGAGGCTGCACCTCAAATCCTGTGTTCAGTTCTGAGCCCCTCACTGCAAGAGAAACACTGAGGTGCTGGAGTGGGGCAATGGAGCTGGTGCAGGGCCTGGAGTACAAGTGTGATGGGAATGGCTGAGGGACCTGAGGGGTTTAGTCTGGAGAAGAGAAGGCTCAGGGGGGCACCTTATCTATGGTTACCTGACAGGAGGATGGAGTGAGGTGGGATCAGTCTCTGCTCTCAAGAAGCAGGGGATGGGACAAGAAGGAATGGCTTCAAGCTGCACCAGGTTTAGACTGGATGTTAGGAACAATTCCCTCCCCAAAGGGTGCTCAGGCATTGGAACAGGCTGCCCAGGGCAGTGCTGGAGTCACCGAACCTGCAAGTGTTCACACGCTGTGGAGACAAGGTCCTCAGTGCCATGGGTTAGCTCTGGCCTTGGCAGTGTCAGGGAATGGTTGGACTGAATGGTCTTAAAGGTCTTTTCCAACCTGGTTGATTTTGATTCTGTGCTGCCACGACCCAACAGGTTTTATTAGGTGTTTGCTGCCTCTGTCTCTCTTTGGACAGTAGGTGGAGTAAGTCACCTGTGAGGCAGACAGGAGCTCTTAGCCTTTCTATGGAACCATAGTTTTACTGCCATTGTCTGCCTCTGGCAACCCTGGTCATGTCATGGGACACCTCGATATAATTTTCGTTAGAACAATAGGGTGCTGCAGTGGTTCAGGTGAAGGTGATCACAAAACCAGACCTGTGCTGTGTTTTGAGATTACCTTCAGCTTACAATTAAACTTACCTGTCCACCTTTATATCGTAAGTATGCATGTGCAAGACCAAGGGCAAAGAAAACATCAGAAGGTTTTCTCCATAAAAGTTGCTGCTTTTTTTTTTTTTTAGCCTTCAATATGACCTGTGTTGGCACCTTTGGAATGTTAAAGGGCAGCATCTTTTTTGTGTCTACCAGAGAAACTCTTTATTGGTACTTTTTTGGGCCAGTTTATTCACAAGTTTTGTAGAAGAGAATCCCTCTAAGAGGAGCTCAGCAATGTAGTACCAGGCTTCTTATTGCTTGCTCTCCCCCTTTGTCTTTTAAAGTCCACATCTATTAGGTGCTTGAGTTTCTTTTCAGAGAGGTTTGTTTTATAAGAACTTGCCATCTGGTACAGAAGCCTGTAGGATCACTTTATTCTTACCCATAGAGTGTAACGGTTTATAATAAGATACTTTTGCTCTATGTAGCATTCACTGGGAAGAGATGCTGCAGTGTTTTGTAGCCTGTGGTCAACACTTTCTGTATCTAGATGGACCATTATTGCTGAGCAGAAGTTCTTGAGTTGAACAGAGTCTGCACAAGACAAGAGAGCACAAGTCAAAAGGCCAGACAGAACTTGCGATTTTTGAAGTAGTGTAAGCAATCTGTGTAGGTCCAATTTACTGTGTTTGGGCAGTAAATTTGCCCTGAGAAGCTACTGGAGAGCAGAGGCTGATACAGCACCAGATAGATCACAGTTGATGACNATGTGGTCAACACTGTCTGTATCTAGATGGACCATTATTGCTGAGCAGAAGTTCTTGAGTTGAACGGAGTCTGCACAAGACAAGAGAGCACAAGTCAAAAGGCCAGACAGAACTTGTGATTTTTGAAGTAGTGTAAGCAATCTGTGTAGGTCCAATTTACTGTGTTTGGGCAGTAAATTTGCCCTGAGAAGCTACTGGAGAGCAGAGGCTGATACAGCACCAGATAGATCACAGTTGATGACATTGAAATGCCACTAATCTGAGACCCAACATCCTTGTTAGTTCAGTAAAGTATGACAACCTTAACCCACAGTTTTTTGCTAGAGTAGCTTTGTATACTGATCAGCCTGCATTGTTAACTGTTCTTTGTGTTGTGCAGGCACTGGGATACCTACCCCAAGATGGGAATTCCTTTCTAGTGGGATTATGCTAGAGGAGACGCTTTACAGTGATGTGGATTAGTCAGACCTTAATACTGTCTCAGGTGAGGTAGGCTTGGGATTCTGCTACCTGGAGACCTCTGAAGTGATACTTGAATACAGCTAGGAGTGAAGGAGAGTTACAGGTCATGTGAGGAGAATTAGCTGGAGAGAGTAAAAAGAAATACTTTGGGACAAGGATAAGTGGAAACAAGATAATAGCCATTGGGTGTAAGTACCCTTCTTGCTGCTTGTGCTGACTTGAAACTTCTCACAGAGCTAGCATTGGCTCCAGGATATCCTACCAGGGCATCATTTCTTCTTCATCTCAACTTCCTTCAGTATTACTAGTTTAGTAATGAAACATTTATTTGGACCTATATTAAATGGGGCATGCTTCAGTTTTGTTTTGGACTCAGTTTTTCTATGAAATGGCATGACACGAAAATCATTAACATTTGTGAAGCCCTCTTCTGGACAATGCTGCGTAATTGGCCGTAGCTCAATTTGCCAGCTTCCCTTTATACAAATAGGAAGATTGGAATTATTTGATGTGATTTTTGTTCCACAACTTCTCAGCCTTCTGGAAGGATTTTACTACCTGGCTATTCCTGGTAGGCTGAAGAGAACAGAATAGAATAGGGAGGTCATTTGAAAAGTCGGGGTTTTTTTGAAACTACTTCCTCTGAAAACAAAGCCAGTGCTCTTGGTTTGGAGACTCGGAAAGTGCTGTTCAGAGACTCCCGAACACGTGGGAAACTTAGGAGCTCTATGTTAAAGGAGGGATGCGGATGACTCAGTGTTCAGGTCAGGGCGCTGAGTGAAGAACATGTCCACACCTATCCAGACACACCTCATTAACATGGAGCAGGTTGTAGCTGGTTGCTGTCTTTGAAGGTGGCTTTAAGGGTTGCAACCACCTGCTCATCTACTTGCAGTGCATGATCCATGCCAGGGCATCATCTGGAATGATGCCATGGATGTACTGAGATTAGCAAAATACCCTTTGCAG
>NDXB01018471.1:389918-454067 GCA_002631895.1 Agapornis roseicollis
ACAATGCTGCTGGCCGTAGCTCAATTTGCCAGCTTGATGTGATTTTTGTTCCACAACTTCTCAGCCTTCTGGAAGGATTTTACTACCTGGCTATTCCTGGTAGGCTGAAGAGAACAGAATAGAATAGGGAGGTCATTTGAAAAGTCGGGGTTTTTTTGAAACTACTTCCTCTGAAAACAAAGCCAGTGCTCTTGGTTTGGAGACTCGGAAAGTGCTGTTCAGAGACTCCCGAACACGTGGGAAACTTAGGAGCTCTATGTTAAAGGAGGGATGCGGATGACTCAGTGTTCAGGTCAGGGCGCTGAGTGAAGAACATGTCCACACCTATCCAGACACACCTCATTAACATGGAGCAGGTTGTAGCTGGTTGCTGTCTTTGAAGGTGGCTTTAAGGGTTGCAACCACCTGCTCATCTACTTGCAGTGCATGATCCATGCCAGGGCATCATCTGGAATGATGCCATGGATGTACTGAGATTAGCAAAATACCCTTTGCAGGGCCATAGGGAATGCAGTTGAGCAGTACATTTTCCAGCCTATTTCAGCTAAGCATATAAAAGCAGATTGTTAAAGCATGTTTTTGTTGTCCTGAGAGAAAGGGGAAGTGAGAAACAAACCTACCTTTCCTAGTATTTTAATGGAAACATTTAAGCTAAAACTCTTGTTTCCCAGTCTTCTGTTTAGTCACTGAATGCTTATTTGTTTACTGTTACTTTGTTTTAACTGAAGGGTGGTGTGCTATGTACACCTTTTTCCGCCCTATTAGACTTTCCTTGATCATGTTCTTTGACAGAACTGAGTCTGTGCATGCAAGCTGTGAGCCTTACAGTAAATATGTCAGAAAAGCCCAAAAGCAGTGATGTCATTTGATGGTGGAAGTTAGTCTGGACTGACACAATACCTGTGTCAGAAATGCCTGTATCCACCTGTTTACCAGTCAGGTGGCTTAGTACTGTGAGTCTCCTTGCTTGTATCTTACTACAAGGTGTTAAGTGGAAAGAAGGTACCTATGTGGAAAATCGTTGTGACAGATCTAAATGTAAATTGGAGGGTGAACAGATTGATACAGAATTGCTGTGTATTTTTACATGCTGTGTATTTTTAATGCCTTGCCCAGTCTGTTGTAGCCTTCAGAATTTGCAGGTGCTGCTGTTATTTAAGTCTTTCACCTCGAGAGTCTGAATTTACTGAACTCTTCCATCTTATTTTTGGTACTCCATGCTGCTCCTGCCGTGCTGAAAAAAAGCTCCAGTATTGCCTAATGGAGAGCAGATTTTCCTGTTCTAATTTGAAGTGCCTGTTTTACAAAAGTCATCTTTAATTTCCTCTGTCAACTTGGTATGGGACTGTGTGTAATGTAACATCATAGAATTAGATTATGTAAGTGCCAAAGACAGTTTTCTGCTGGAAAGTGATGGTCCAAAACTAGTTCTAGCTGCATTCATTTGGAATTCTTCCACACAGCCTGCTAAAACTGGTATTTGCAAGCATCTCCAGAGCTTTAGGAGACAAAAGGAAGTTACCTTTGTTTGCTTGCCTTTCATTGCACAGTTCACTGAAGTAACTTTTGTTTCTGTGAAACCAAAGAAATTAAATGAAGGATTTTAAGTGTAGCTTTTGTAGAACATGCAGGATTTATGCCATGTAGCCATTATAGAGGAATCTGCAGAGCCTGTTTGCTTCTAGGTTGCAAATGTCAAAGCTTTACTCTTAAGACTGATAAAATCTGGTTACAAACTGCACCTTAGAATTTGTTAATTCATTCTTCAGCCTTTCAAATCAGCATTGCTAATAACAGCTTGCCTGGATCTTCGTAGGATCTAGCAGATTTGTCATGCACAGTCTGTTTGAGGCATTGCTAAATAATAATGTCTAGAGCTTAAATCCGTATTACAACTAAAGTTCACTGTTCCTCACAGAATGGAGTATGTTTAAACCAAGTACTTGCCCATCCTCCTTTACAAAAGGTTTGTAAAGGAAAGAAGTCTTTAGCATGTGTGTTTCTGCTTCCCACCAACACATTGGAGGTGCTCATGTTGTACCCAGTTTATCAGGAGGCAGGCAGAAAGTATGGTAGTAAGAAAACCTCTGCCAATATTGGAAGTTATAAAGATGTTCCATGGGAGTTATCTGGAACATCTCTGTTCAAACAAAATTCCTGATTAGTTTGTAGGGGAAAAAAACCCAAGCAACTCACTGTTGCAGACACTGATGGAAATTGTTACAAGGCAGGAAACTGCCGGATGCCTTGTAGTGAAAGAATTTATTGTGGTTTCTCTGATTTCCAGGATGCCTCTAAAAGACTGATTTTTGAGTATTTCATCCTTGTCACTCCGCAAAGTCTAACCCAAGGTTTATTCTGTTCTTGTTAAAATTTGAGTAAGTTGTGTAGAAATTGGAAGTGTATTTTGTCATGTGGATGCCTTTATTGCACTGTCTTCCTTATTGAATCTAATAATACTTTGATTTTTAAGCTACCTCTTTATATTGAATTTTGTGCCAATTTTGTATTTAATTGAGTTTTAGGAAACTACAAAGTATTTCCGTGTTTATTTAAGTGGGAATCCATGACTTGAAGACACAGAGTCCTCCTGTTTAAAGTTTTCCTTAAAGGGCTTTTAAATGTAGTTAAAAGACTTAAGGTTTTGAAGGAGCAAAGTAATTACACACTTTTAGAGCATGGACTCTCCTGTGTGTACTACTTGCTTCTAGAAGGGCCAGAAAGCCCTTTTGTAATAATCTCAGCTGAGGGTATGACTTTTCATGAGCAATAAATCTGGGTTGAGGCATTGTCATTAATTTGTTGCCAGTTAAAGAGCTTTTAGTTACTGGCTTTGGTACTGAATGAAAAGATACACTTGAAAAACACTGGTGCTTTCTTCCAGACACCACTCTTCCCCCCTCTTCCCCTATGCCATAAGCCCCATGGTGATCTCTAGTTCCTTGGCTATAGGTTGTGCTTGGTCCCTTCAGCAAGGCAACAGGCAGCACAGGAGATTGGCACCAGTCTGTTGTGCTTACTGTTCTTTTCACCGCTCCTTGTTTCTTACTTAAGTGCTCTTGCATGGGTTTCTTCACCAACCACAGTCCCTTTAGTGTTGTAGCATCTCCCATGTCTGCTCTCAGTCTCTCCTCAGGCTAGGACTTCCCTTTTCTCCTACTCCTGTAGCACTGTAATTTGTTTTTCTTGTCACTTAGCGCCCTTTCTTAAACACCTGGACATAGGGAAGCAGCTTGTTACTGTGGGGGTAACTGAGCACTGTAGATGTTGTGGAATGTGCATGCATGCAACCTACTTTGATAGATGACTTTCTTGAGCAGGGGTTTGAACCAGATGGCTTCCAGAGGTCCCTTCTAACCTCAGCTGTTCTGTGATGTCTGTACTGCCTGTTGCTGGACTAGCACAGGGTAGCCCCTGGCCTCCTCCCACACACAACACTCTGCAGACCTCTCACTACCAAAACCCTGACTGTTATGTTCAATACATGACTGAACAAAGGTTTCTTGCAAATCAAGTCCTTACACATTGGGGTGGCAGTTCTTGTGAGTGGCATTTGGTACTGTATTCCCTTTCTGTGTTATTGTTGTCTTAGGTCAAGTAAAGGAAACTCCTAAGGATATAATCAGACATTTATAGCCAAGTTTTGTGTCTGGTTACATTTGCATCCCTGCTGATTTCAGAAGACAGAACTTAGACCTCTGCTTGACCAGAGGAGCAGCCAGAGGGGTAAACTACTTTCTTTCTGCTCAACCCTTCATCATCATGAAAACAAATCTCTGTATAGTCTCTATCCTGGAGACTTTGTATTGCTTCCTCATGCCAGTTTAATTTGAGCCAACAATCAGAAGTCCTTGCCAGCTGAGTAGCAGGAAAGTGGGAATAAGGGGGAACAGGTTCACAGCTTCAAACAAAGATGAAGTTGTATGTAGTTGGTGTGTGTATTTTTAAATATTTGTCATTTGGATTACTTGAATACTGTATGAGCCTTCCCGCATTAAAATGAGGACTGAAATACTTCAGAAGTACTTCCTCTTCTTTAACTGTATTAGCGTGCTGTTGTTATCTCAGAGTTGTACCGCTAAGAAGCCTGGGTTTAGAATACTTGATTTGGGAAGTCACAAGGAAAGACAGCATAAGCTTTTCCACAGTGGACCTTTAATGGTGGTATACTCTCATGTTCTGCGGATCCATCTTTTTAAGATGCTCTTTGTCATTGGTGAGGGGCCGTAATAAATGTTGAAATATTCAGAATAATTGCACTTATCTATTGTTTTCCTAATGTAATTCCTATGCATACTAACCTGTATGTTCTGTACTTCACTGTGGGTATGAAAGGTAAATATCAGGTTCTTAAATTACAAAACGTAAATGAGTTTTGAAAGTAATCCTGTAAGACTGCATATTTTCCTGTGATATTATCTTCCAAAAGAGGCAATGGTGGTAAGCCCATGTGAATCGACTCAGAAGTTAATATTGGTGGTCTTCCCAGTCTCACTCAATTTCGGACTTATTTTGATCATTTGAAATACAGTTTCTCTTTACAGGTTTTGTAGAGGCTAATCTGTGTCAGTGAAGCAAATTCTAGGTGATTTGTAACAGCTCTAATATGCCTCCAACTCATACAGTTTGCATTAGTGTCTTTGTAACTTATTTTGTGCCTTTTTTTCCCCTGACACAAAATCTCAATAAAAAGCAGCTCTTTTGCAACACTGCAAACCTGTTTTATTGTGCTGATTCTTTTACTTGCTTGACCCTTTTGTTTTATTTTCTTGGAGGGGGATGAAGCTCTCATAATAGACCAGATATTTCTAATGGACTCTGCAGAAGAAAATTGACAAGGTGGAAAGCAGGTCATTTGGGAATGGCAGCGCTACAAAGCGCCTGGGAAACTGGGACTGTCAGTACTCATCAATATATTCCACCATATCTATCACAAATCATTTCTAACAAAACCCGGCACCAGTGCAATATGAGAATCAATTTACTACTGGCTTCAGTTGTGCTGATTGATGTGGAAAGACTGGAAACACTTTGGGGGGTTTTAGCAGAGCAGAATGTCTGTGGTGTTACTAACATTTGGACTGGGGGAGTTTCCAGGAACACTAGTTGGCACTTAACAACCCTTCTTTAAAGTGCTGTGCGTATGCACAAAAACATAGTTCCTGTCCTCTGGCTTCTGCCTAAACATGAAATGGCAGAATCTGAACACTTCATTACCTGGAGGTGAGGTGATAAATAGCTTGACTGCATTTCCTATCCCCTGGCCAGTGACAAAGAAAGTAATTGTAATTGCCTGAATCTGTGAGGGGGAAAATGACTGGGGAAATAGAAATCCAGTCCTCTGTTTAAACTGGATCCCAGAGCTTCCACACCTCTGTATATGCTAAAAAAAAAAGGTAATTTAAAGATTCTCCTTGAATCCCTTGAGTAGGTGCCAGAGCATTTCATCTGTCAGGATTTCAAGGTGCACATGCTAAAGAAGGCAGGTGGTCTAAATGGTGTACTAGACCTTGTGTTATGTTGTGTTTCACTCTTCCTTAACATGGAGCTAAGAACAAGTCCCTGTTCATGCCTGGGCACAGATCACTGGAAAAATCCTTTTTGTGTTGCTTACTGCAGAATCAAAGTGCAACCACCTTAGGTATATTTTCAGAATCTGCTGAAGCTTTAAACACATTTTGAAGTCTTTTGAACTCCAGTGTTTTCATCAGCAGCCTTTCTAGAATGAGGAATTAGAATATCTGAAGCATACACCAGCAATCAAAGTATTGTTCATCCCTTGATCTAAAGTTATAAATGGCTGTCTTTTGTTATTCCCAATGCTTGTGAGCCTTACTATTATTCCTCTATTATTATTATTATTACTAATATTCCTTACTATTATTACTTGAAGAATAGGGTTGATTGAAGAATGGGGTTGTAAATAAGTAATTTTAAGGATGAAAGGCTTTGTTAGCAACTATAGAGATAAGGAAATGACTAAGATAAGCACAGTGCAAGAACTGTCCAGAACCTGCCAGAACCTGGTGGCTACTGACATGACGACGATCCTAAAATGAAGTGATGAAGAGGAAGGTGATGAAGAAATAACAACCAGGGGTCCCAAAGCCCACTACCACGTTTTAGTGTGCATATGGGAGGAATTCTAGAAGTATGATGTAATGTGTAAGTAACTCAATATGTATGTAATCTAATTAATATGTATGTTTAAGGACTATATAATCACAGCCTGGTTGATGCTCAGACAAGACACACTAGGAGGAGCTATCCCCGGTCTCTCCTGGTGCTGCAATAAAGAATACCTGCTTGTCAGCTTAAACTTCGCTGGTGAGTTCCTGGAGATTTCCCCAGATCACACTTGAGATGACTGAGGGTTTCATTTAGCTTTCACCTTTCCTGCTGTTTCACCATGGAGGTGGTGATTGAAGGCCCAGTGTCTACTTCAGTGCTCAACATAGTTCCACCCATACCATTCAGATTTGTTGTTCCCTCCTCTCTATGTTTTATCTGCATCCAGGGAACTACTGGTCTGAAAGGCTGCTTGGTTGTCATCTGCATGAGGAGAAAGGAGTGCCTCGGTGAGCAGCCACTGCTGTGCTCAAAGGCTGATTTACGTTGATGTACCTTTCTTTTAGAACTGGATTAACTTGGGCTGCTCTTAAATGCAGCTCTGCTTGCCTGTGTTTTGTCTGGGAACTGGCTGTATCTCACTCTAACTGGAGCCTGTTTGACTCCCAAGCCATTGTGTTGTGCTCTGTTGAGCCAAAATAGAGAAAAACAGGGTGAGACACCAAGAATGGGGGGAAGAGGCCACAAATTACATGTGGGAAGGACTGTGGGTTTTGTCAGTGCAGCTTTAACCTTTGCTTTGTTGTGATGCTGCTTCTGTCAGTAACTTGTCACATTGACAAGAGGAAGATACCTGTGGAAGTCATCAAATGGGAGGTGTGGAACTGTAATGCCAGTCCCTGAAAGCAGGGATGTTGAGAAGTGTGTTTGCCCCTTGCCAATAACATACAGTACTGGTGTAGCCAGTACAGTAGTAAGTATTGCCTATTAAGCAGCTGTGAAGCAAAATTACTCTTTCAAGCTGCACCAGGCTTAAATTTAACTGAAGTTCTGCTAGGAACACAGACCATTTCCAGGCCTCAACTCCTGCCTTTTCCAGCATTGTGTAACCTACAAGATGCAAGATGACAGAGACAAGACAAATACTTGTGATCAAATTCTCTCTTAGTGAATAAAGGTCTCTAGTCCTCATCCATTACTTATTTAAGAGCAACTTCAGTGAACAATCTTTGCTGCAGGGCGGAGGGGGAACCTCAACTTACTTGTGAAACTATGTATAATATAAGGTAGTCTAGTGTCATACTTGGGAAAGTGGATCTTGAGTGACTTATTCTTACCATTCCCTTTTCTAGTGAAGATGACAAAGATGCAACTGCTCAGATTATAGAAACATGGAATAGTTAGGGTTGGAAACAACCTCAAGATCATCTAGTTCCAACCCCCCCTGCCATAAGCAGGGACACCCATTTTAGGGAGGGAGGAGGTAATATGAGCTAGAAAGACTGAAGCATTCCTTTTGAGCTCATTTTCCCTTCCACACTTCTGTTACTGAAAGGCAGCTAAGATATGACAATCCTGCAATCTGTTCTGCAGCTAAAAGCAGGCAATTTTTTGTTCATTTCTCTGCACTTCCAATAATCCATGCAGGAGCTTGGCAAAACTACAATGGGGAATGCCATGAGGACTCATTGAAGAGAAGGCTGACTGAGCCATGCAGATGGGATTACTTGGAAGTCTGTAGGTTCAGAAACAACTTAAAATCTAGTTCAGCTTTATTTTGATTCAGCTATGGTTTGAGCCATGGACCTGATCCCAAAGCTGGAGTGCTCTAATGTGTAGAGGTGGTTTGTTTAGTATTAGTTTAGGCTTGTTAGCTCTGAGATGGTGCATCTTGCAGTATTAGACTCCTGATCCCTAACCTGTTTTCCAGCTGTTCTGCTTACCAGCCGTGCCAGGACAAGGTGATACCTTTGCTATCATGACAGAGCTGTAAAGCAGGTAAATCAAGCACAAGCAGCATTCAGATGCTTAGTGCAAGTAAAACCTGCTGATAAAGGAAGTTTCTCATTGTGGGGTAATTCCTTTCTTGACCAACTGCTGCTTCTTCCAAGAGCTTCTGCAAGGCTTTGTTACCTCCTAAAGCTGCCAGTAGCACTTTGGATTTGATGGAAATCTACTTTGTTTTGGATGGTGGGTGCACCAAATAGTAGGGACTACCCCTGCACAAGTCCTAGCAACTGGCTGACAGTTTCTCCCTCTTCCCCAAATAGGAGGTGTGTCTTCTCAAAAGCAAGAGGCTGTTAGGACAGTATGCTTTACATTAAGGAACCAAATGTGGGTCACTGCAGAGCTCCTTGTATGACAGGAGGGCAGCGTGGCTCCATCCGTCAGTACTGCTGTAATACCCACCCTGCTGTATACTGCTTTTTAAATGACAGTGACAGAGTTGTGCTTGCGCAGGCCACATTCTGTTTGGTTCAAGCTCTCTTTCTGGTTTGGTTGATATTCACTGTGAAATGTTTGATTAACATCTTGTTAAAGTGCAGAAGAGTTCTCTGAAGCCTCTGCAAGGCCTGTAAGTGCATAGGCTACCAGTGCAGCAAATAGGACAGAACCTGTGATTACCCCACCTGAAATTAAGCCTCTGGATAAGTCACTTTTTCTCACCAAAGTTTGTTGCTTTCTTGAACCTGTGACCTTCACTCCAACCTATAAACTGGAATCAGTGTGAATTTGACAGATCACAGTATGTTCAATTAGTGTTTATAATGATGATGCTGGGCAGAGTTAAAGTTGGCATGAAAATGTCATAGAGGAACTGAAAATTCCTAGGAAATTCATTATTAATGCTTTGATCCTTACATGGTGCATGGGGAGGGTGAGCTTTTGGGTTGGCGTGGCTTTCAGAAACAGTATACACTGAGCAGGGGAAAGCGGCTTGCACAGTGGCCTCTTCTCAGGGCTATTGGGTTGTTTGAATTGAGGGTCCATTATCTTCTCTAAAACTCTGAATTTCAGATGTGGCCGTTTGGTCTTTGCCAGCATTTGGCTGTTAGAGAGCAGTGAATGGAGCAGAAAATCACTCAGATGAGATTGTAGTTGTTTTCCCTCATAGCAGGAATTGGATTGAATGGTCTGCTATGAAATCTGTTCCACTTCCTCTTCCCTTCTGACCCAAACTCAGTATGGTGGCAAAGCAGTCCCTTACTCTCCTACCGCATAGCTTTATTCATCTTGTTTCCCTATCTAAATATACATACATGCATCTGCCTGCCCTCCCCTCCCTCTATGAAAGCCCAAGGAGCAAATATATAGAGTCATAGAATGGGTTGGGTTGGACAGGATCTTAAGATCATCCAGTTCCAACCCCCTGCCATGGGAAGGGACATGTCACATTAGACCATGTCACCCAAGGCTCTGTACAACCTGGCCTTGAACACTCTCAGGGATGGAGCTTTTACCACTTCTTTGGGTAATCTGTCCCAGTGCCTCACCACCCTCACAGTAAAGAACTTCTTCCTTATATCCAACCTGAACTTCCCTTGTTTCAGTTTGAACCCATCACCCCTTGTCCTGTTGCTACTGCTACTTCATGCCTTAGCCTGGCCAAGCACCTTGTTCTGCATCACTGCTTTTATTCCAGGATTGTGTCTCTGTCCCCATTCCTGCTTCCAGTGCCCTGAATCTGCACGTAGCTAGTTCTGGCCCTGAATATCCACCCTGTGTCCTATCACTGCCTGGAGCAGATGCAGCACAAATGATTGGCCCTGTCCCTGGGGCAATTTGGCTTTGACTGCACAAAACAGCCAATAAAGTGGATAGGGCTGTGGAGCTGATTACAGGAATTAGCTCAAAGCTGTATAGTTTTATAGTCCAAGATAGAGGGGGAAGTGTTCACTTGAAGAATGCCATTACATTCCTCTGTTCTCCTGCTGCCTGCTCTTGATGATAAGTATTTAGAAGTTGCTGACTAAAAGGATAGCATACGCATTTCCCTGACACAGACTGAGGGCTGTTAGCTCATTTTCCAGTGACTGAAGCTGGAGTGTGTAGCAATGAAGGTCATGATCCCATCTGTCTAGAAATTCTCTCAAAAGACTTGACTGAAGCCTCTGTTGAAATCCTCTCTCACACAAGGCTGGCTCTCACTAGTTTGCTGAATCTCTTGATCTGCTTTGTGGTACATATATCACGCTTCTAATAAAGAGTGTCTCTCTTCTCATTCTGCTGGTGCTTTCATTCTCACCTATTTGCTCTCTCATAGCAATTGTTTCCCTCAGGGGCTCTTGCACTATAGTGTCAATAATTCTCCCCTCCTTTCTTCCCACCCAAAGCATGCAGTTGTCTGGCCCTTTCTTTCCCTGTGTTTTGCTCGAGACACTTCTACTGACAAAACCTTCCTTTACCCCAACTGCTTTTTCAGCTTCTCCTTTCCATCCTCTCCTCCATGCCATGTCAGCACTGGAACACAACACCTTGTGTTGCCATAGCCTAGGCATCACTTATTAGTTGTAAGTTTGATATCTGTTACTGGTATGTGTGAGATGACCCATGCTGAGAAGTTTGGTCAGGCACCTTCTACAGTAGATTGGCCATACCACTAACCAAGATCATAAAACACCTCAGCTGCTTTCATGTGGTTCAAGCTCTTGCAGAATGTGCTTGTCCAGCCCTTTTCACTCTTTTTTTTGTTATTTAAAATCTCACTTGGTAGTGGTGACTTATTCAGTGTGCTTCAAACTGCCATAAACTCAAGCAGTAAGTTCTCAATGGGGTCAATTTGGATATAGCAGCAAAAATAATACAAGCTAACACTGTGCTCTGGAGGGTAACCACATTAAAAATACCAGCTCCTGGAGATGCTGCGGTCCAGCCTGATTCAACCCTTCACACAGACAATGCTTCTTGCTTTGGCTCTTGTAAATCTTGGCTGTGGTCTGTCTGTCTGTCCCGGAGTTATTGTGCTTGTAGATTCAAAGTCCTTTTCTTGACAGCTAAAAATATTCAGTCTACCAAGAGCCAGGCAGACCTGTGCTGAGATCAAAAATTGAGGCAGCTTTTTCTCACCTGCCAAGACTTCCAGTGCTAAATGTTTTTCCAGTTGCACCGTGCTCTGCCAGACACCATGTTTTCTCCAGATGCTGTTCTTCCAACCATGTGTTTAAATCAGTGCAAGCCTCTTGATGTTGAGTGTTTCCTTTTAGGCATTCAGACCATTTACCTAGACATATAAATAGAAGTGCTGGAAGGCTCCTGGTTTTGTGACTGTTTGCCACAGGTAGCTTTACAAGATGGTAGGACATCCTGACTGAAGCAATAGACTGAAGCAGTACTTGTAGTTTAGTGATGGATAAAACAGTGATAAAGGAAAAAATATCCTTTGCAGATGCTTGGAAATGGTCTAGTGTAATGTTTATATTTAAATCATCATGCACCAAACTTGCACTATTTCAGTGAACTTCCAGAGGACAATACATGCATTTAGAACTCAAAATGCTAGGTTTTCTGTCCAACATCCCAGTCATCTTTCCTAGGAGCATCGGAGCCAATGCAGCCAAGGCTCCTAGCTTCCTGCACCCCTGTCACTATCTGTCACTATCTGTCACTTGGGATTTTCCAGGCTCTCTAAAAGCTCCCTGCACTGGGTGTCAGTGATCTTGTCAATACTAGAAGCCCAGCTGTGTGATTTATATTTGCTGCACAGTGGCTTACTTCTTAAAAGCTGCAAAGCTTGACTGGATTCCTGTGAACTTGCTAAGTTGAGGCTGATCAGTGGTGAGTAGCAGCATCATAATGTCAGAATTTCCTGCATCCTCAGCTAGTGATCCTTTGGGAATGCTACACTGCAGCCTTAAACCACTCAGGTTGTAAATGATTTTGGGTTTCAAACTCTTCCCAGGTTAAGAGAACTCATTCCAAGCAAAAACTCTCTGCCTTTTCCTGACATATCCGGACTGGCCACGAATGGAAAAAAGATATCAGGCTTGATAAACCACTGGACCTAATCCAATGCTATGCTTTGTATGGAAATGATAGAAACTTTTAACTTACTTGATGTGAAGTGCAGGCCCAAGGCTAATGTGAGAACGTGTGGCAGTGAGAACAAGCAGCATAGGCATGTGGAGCATTTTTGAATCTGCCAAGTATTGATTGGGAAGGGGTGGGAATGAGTGGAGAAGCATTTCAAGTTGGCATCCGTATGTGATTCTGATGCTGTCACAGTGAATTAGCGGAGCTTTCTTCTCCCTGTAGTCCATCCCAAGCTTTTGTCATTGAAACATCCCCTTTGCCCATATCTACTTGTTTGAAAGACAGTGGAAATAAACCCCAAATAAATCCACAGAACTTGTGCCCCAAAAAAGCCTGTTTATTGTGCTACTGTCATCTGAATGGAGACTCTCAACACTACTGAATCATCACTGCTAAAGACTGTCACAGCGTAAATGTTATAGGGGATCCAAGCCACAATTACTCATTTTGTACAGTCACTTAATCCACTAATGGGGAGAAATGGGGCAACAGTTTAAGAAGGCAAGAGAACTGTCAGAGGTTATTAAGTCTACTGGGATGATTTGTTTTGGTAATCTCTCTTGACCCAAGTACACGCTTCAGTTAATGCAACAGACTTAATGCCTCTGGTAATTAGAGCAAGAAGTGATGGGTTCTCATTAGCAACTGTGAATTAGGGGTTATATTTCACCTGAAAGGCAGCATTTTCAACAGGGCTTATTTTTTTGCCACTGCAGATCATCTGTGAGTCACAAGTGGTACATTGGGCTGACTCATTTGTGTGATTTAGTAGAGGTTTTTCATACATGCTTACTGTTCCGTATGAACAGTTCTTCTAAACAGTTGCCAAACAGAAAAAGGCAAAATATTGGGATTTCTCATCCAGTGAATACAACTGCTGTTATTCACATGATGGAGGTGATGTTTTTATTGTACAGTTCACAGTTCAGATTGGTTTTGATTGTAGTTTTGTAATATATCTGTCAGATCTATGAAACTGAAAAGTGAGGAAAGGAAAGGCAGGCAAGCATGGAAAGCGTAAGTAATCACCAGCTTCAGAAGATACAAGAGCAAATCTTATACCATTCAAGCTATATACTCACAGAACAGTTTTATGTGGGTTTCACAGATCCACAATCAGACTCAGTTGTGGATATTGCCAAAGGCACGAATGAAGATGATATAGAGTCAATATTTTTGCAGATATTAGGAAATCCCTAAATCCTCTTACAAGAATATTGGCAAGAAATGAAGACATGGGTACAAAGGAAATTAGCCACAAACTGAACTCCATTACAAGGTGCTGTGAGGTGGGAAATAAAACAGATCAGGGAGGGGTTGCGTGCAACATAGCTGAATCATTTCAGATGAACTTATGAAGATCAGCAGGCAGAGAACTGTGGCTTTAAGAAGACCCAAGATGTTGAAGTGTGTCTTGAAAATGCTTAAGAACAGCTGGATAAATAAATGGATGCTCATCAAGAAGAATGTGGGGGACTGCCTGTGGTCAGCTAGCTACGTAAGTAATGCTGATAACCTCATGGGGAACACCAGAAAAGGAAGGAAGGTTGCGGTGTCCTGAGCAAGAACTACCTGAGGGTGATCCTCCCTCTCAGAAATATGCTCAGACTCCAATGGGGGCTTAAGCTTCCTCAAAAATCAAGGGAAAAGAAAGGGGTTCTGAGGTGTCAGAAAGGTAGCCATTCCCAGTGCAGACCTCACCTGCAGTGTTGTGTTAAGCTCCAGGGCCCCCAGTATAAGAAGATTTGGACCTATTGGAGCAAGTCCAGGGTGAGGCCACAAAGATGCTCTGAAGGCTGGAGTGGCTCTGCTCTGGAGACAGACTGAGAGAGCTGGGCTGGTTTGTCCTGGAAAAGAGAAGACTCGAGGAAGACCTTAGAGCAGATCCAGTGCCTAGAGGGGCTACAAGGAACCTGGAGAGGGGATTTGGACAAGCGCCCCCAGGTGCAGGACAAGGGAAATGGCTTTAACCTGACAGAGGGGAGATTTGAGATGAGCTCTTAGGCAGAAGCTCTTCCCTGTGAGGGTGCTGAGGCTCTGGCACAATGTCTCAGCAGTCCCTGCCCGTGACAGGGGGTTGGAACTAGATGAGCTACAAGGTCCCTTCCACTAGACCAGGTTGCTCAAACCCCTTCCAACCTGGCCTTGAAAAACTGCCAGGAATGGCAAGCTCTTGCTAACATATTGTTTCACTCACTTTCAGAACCTGCCTTTTGTCTGGCTTCCTTCCTGGCTCACATACGCTGCTAGGCCCTCAAGTGAAAGATAGTAAGTAAAAACTGAGCAAGCATGAGGTATGATTCCCTAAATATTGAGGGCCTTGTCTTTTTCAGTGCTCAGGTCTCATGGAAGCTGGTTTGGGAAGTAAATGCCTACACATCTTTGTGAAGGAGTCCTCAAGTCCCTCAGACACAGAGAAAGGTTTGGTTTGTAGATCCTGAGGAACCAGGTGCCCTGCAGGTATTGGTACTCCATTAACATACTCAGTATTTGACTGTTCATAAGGAACATCATGAAGGATAACTAGCAACAACAGTGCGTGCAACAACAGTGTCTGCTCTGAGGTAGCACCCAGTGCCTACCAAAGTGCTACCTTTTGCCACCATTTGTAGAGGTAATAAATCAGTTAAGGGATGTCAAAGTTCAGTTTCCAGGAGGAAATAATGATTTTATTCACAAGTGGAGTATGTCTTTCTTAATAAGAGACACTTAGCAGCATGGGATCTCATCTCTACACTCTGCTGCTCTCTTCCATGTGTTGATGTACCCTTTTTTCTAATAGCCACCAGCCCTCACTGGATCAATGGATCCTGATCAATTGTTTTTCCCTCTGAATTATCCATATGGGGTTGTTAGCTGAGCTGCTGGCAGAAAAGGAGACATAGCTGTTTACTGTAAAGAAAGCAAAGCAAACTATGGGAGGGGACAGGCTGCAGGATATTTACTGTCAATACAGCCAGAGAGAGAGAAGAGATATAAGGAGAGGGGAGCAGAGGGGAACAGAGGCTGCAGATAGCAACCCAAATAAATGATCTGAGTGTAAAAATACCCATGCAGTTTCAGACAGAAATTGTGGATGGACTGAAGTCAATGAGGGGCAGCTGAGAGTGCTTAACAAATGGCTTAGCGAAGGGCTAGTGAGACAAGGAAGTACTTGTAGCATAGAGAATAATGCTGCTGTGCATGAGTATACTGAATCTGCAGTGCAATCTGAAAGGCACTTCCAGATCTGCCCTGAGACAGAGCAGTAGCTGGGATATTTCTGTGTGCTCCTGCATGCAAAACCCATCATTTAAAAGTAATAAGAATAATAATGATTGAACATAGAAAATAATAATTAGAGCCAGTTTTCCAAAGCAGCTGGCTGTCACCATTGTAACTCGAACCACAATGAAAATACTTCCTTGCCTTCTCTCTCCTCTTCTTCACCCACAGAGGAGTTAGGTGACCTGAGCTTTGCAGGGCAAGAAGGCTCTGAGCAGCTTGCTCTGAGTGCCCTTCTGCTTCCAGAGGCAGGTGAATGAGTGAAGAGTGATTTCACACTTTTGAGAGCAGAGAAGACCATCTTGCCATGAAACCATTCACAGATGAAGATGTAGAAATCTACATCCAGAGCAAGGTAAGGCTTTATCTGTCCAGATTTTCTGTCTCCCACACTAGGTGTTGATTCTGAAGGGTGCCAAATTTGACAGTTAGTTGCTCTCCTGCTGTCTTCATTTTCGAGGCAAGATTGGGTGAAGTTTCATGAGAGCTGCATTTCTAATGAGATTTCTAGGTTTCTGTTGCAGCGTGTTATCAGGGATTTCAGCTGGTAGCCTGATTCTTCAAGGTGCTTGCCTTCTTCTTCTTCAGGTGTCCTGAATAGTTGCTCCTGATCTGGAATTCCAGATGTGAGACTAGTTGTACTTGCCAGTATTTAATCTAAGAAAAGGTCCTTGCCTCTCTTCCTGTCCGGTGGGCTTGGCTTGACAGAAAGAAGGCTGAAACTACACCAGAGGCTGCTTCTAAGAAAGATGCGTGTAAGAACTAGAGACAGACAGATAGTGTTAGAATTCACTCATCAGTCTGTCACCTCAGCTAAGGATACTTCTCTGTAGTCCATAATTAAAATAACATGTCTCATTAGCACATGCAGGCTGGAACCACATTTTCTATCTTATGAGCTATTCCAGCACTCAATTTTTTTCTTCTTTTCTATCATAAAATGAAGTCACATGCAATAAAATCATCAATGGAACTATCTGTTTAATACAAGTAACTCAAAGTGAGCCATAACAGACATGTTTCATCACAGTACTTTAGCTAGATCCTGTTTTATATTCTGCCTTCCTCAACAAAATGCAAGATGCCAAAGTGAAAATTAATTTCCAAAAGGAAAACTGTAAGGCTTTCTTTTCTGCAAAGGAGGAAATATTCTGGTTCCATGAAGGGGCTTGTAAGAAAGGCTTGTTTTCTCTGTGGAAATGTTTTGGTGACAAGTAGGTATAATTCTGTGAGAACTTTCATTTTCAGCCATGTTGTGCACCAGCAAATCATTCCATCAGAATCTGTTCAGTGAGCTATTATAGTGAACACTTCTCTGAAGGTTTATGAAGCAGAGCCACAAAGAAGGGAACAGAGGGAAGCCATGCACAGAAAGATGCTCATATGACAGCCACAAGTACAGGGAACAGAAGTAGTGTGTAGTTAAGTGAGGCTCAGAGTTGCCAATGTTTTAGGTTTCACTGAGAGTCTGTTTTTTAGCAGCCCTCCAGCTCTGATAGATTCAGAGTTAGTGCTTGCTTCTGAGTCTCCTGTCCAAGTGAGGCTGCCTAACATTCAGGTAGCCCCATTCAGCTTGGCAAATGCTGCCTGGTTTTGAAAACAGGTCAGTTTGATGCAATGAATCTCTGTGATACCAAAGACATCTTCCTTAAGTGACTTAACAAAGGGAAAACTTGAAGGAAAGTGCATATGGAGTGGATGTGACTGGGTAAATAGGAACAAACCAGAATGTTCTTAACAGTCCTCAGTATGTCCCAGTCCTGCTTCCTTCCTCCATAATAAACCCTTTAATGACCTTGTTGTTCTGGTTTTGTGCATTTGTTTTGGCCTGGTAAAGGGAACAGTAGAAAGAGCCAGTAGGTATAGAAATGGCAGTCCCACAAAGAGCTTATTCTGTGTCTTCTACCAACATGTCTGTGCTGGTGCTAAAGACGTCTTAGATAAATTCTTTGGCTTTTCAGAAGCTGCATTCACTCAGTCATGTTCTGTCTTCTTTTATGCCCTCCCTTCTGTAGGAAGGTTTTATCTTCCAATAGCATGATTAGAGAGCTAATTATGGGTAGCAACAGTTAGCACCATCTATCACATGCCCCTTGTTCTTATATCCCTGCCCCAGTACATACAGAAAGAGGTGTTCAGTGGCACTTCCTTAATAGGTTTTTGAGAGTATATAATCTCTTAAAGATTTCATGGCAACTGCTGCAGCCTGTAGGTGATGATGGCAAACTAAATGAGACCAGGACACTAGAGGTGGCAGAGAGCCCCTCAGAGATAATATAACATGAACAATGCTTACAGAGGCACTCTTAAATCTCCGTTTGAGCTGACCCACAGTGATTGTTTACTTTCAACAGGAAAAGTCTACTTTTTGTACCTAAAAGCTCCTAGAGGTGAACAACTTTCCCTACCACTCATAGCATTTTCATGTTAGAGAAACCATTGTGTATATTGCTGAGCAAGTCAAGCTTACTGGCCTGCTTTAAGCAGTTAACTTAGTTAACTAGAGGGGGAGTATTCAAACTCTGTTCATCTTCAAGTTCAGAGTTAGTCAATTGTTATTCATTTGTTACTTGATCTTGAGCAAGCACTAGTCCTTTTCTACCATTGTATGGTCTTTGTTGTGAAGAAGTGAACCTATCTGCCACCTCCCAGGGCTGGGGGACACATTTCAGCATGCTTGAGTGTTCTGTCTGACAGAAAGGTGTCCAAAGGATTTTTAATGTAGTGCTTGTCAATGGTATTTTCTAAAGGGAAGAGTGTTGTTTAGATGCTGAAGAAGAAGTTAAGCTAGCAGGACACAGGAGTTATGGAATAGAATCACAGAGTGGGTTAGAAGGGACATTAAAGCGCATCTAGTTCCCTGCCTATGACAAGGGGCTGGACACCTTCCTCTAGACCAGGTTGCTCCAAGCACTGTCCAACCTAGCCTTGAACAGTGCTAGGAATGGGGCAGCCACAGCTTCTTTGGGCATCCTGTGCCAGTGCCTCACCACATTGTAAAACATTTCTTCCTTATATTTTTTTTCCCTTTGCTCTGGTTTTTGATAATAATAAAAGATTGTAGTAATTATGTTTGACTGTGGCAGTTATGCTTGATCATTCACTTTAGCCAAGTTGTTAATGCTCTAATACTCTTGTTCCATACCTGCAAACAGCCCAATTGGGGTTTAATTCTAGCTTCAGGTGGAGTTTCATTTTCTGATCTAGGTTTTTAAAACCTCCCATTTGTTTCTGAAATTCATTTTCTTGCCTGAAGACAATGAGATTTAGTAGAATATGGTGAGGAAAGAGAAAAAAGCCCAACAACAACAACAACAAAAAAACCAAACAAAAAACAAACAAACAAAAAAAAAAAAGAAGGAATTAAAACAAAAATTGAAACCAAAAGAGATAGAGCATTAGGATGCAAAAAAGGACAGTAAACAGTCTTCCTATTTCATTCCACAGAGGTATTTATGGATGGATAAGTAATGATGAATATGCTAATGAAATTTATCAATAGTGAAATCTCCTTTTCACTTTGGCAAATGTGTAAGGATCTTTGGGAAACATTTCAATGTCCTTTACTAACAGGAGGAACCTGTTGAATATCCTTGTTTGGATTTTGACCATGCCCTTATGCACTTTTTATTTCTCGGGTATACGTGAAGGTTCAGATTCATCTCAACACCTAGTGAACAATGAGACCAGCTTTGGAAAGATACTTTCTCACTATCTAGGAGTAGACTTTCCTTTGAATTTCAGATACGAAGACAATATGAATACTTTTAACGTATAATGTAGGCATCTATTCTATGATTCTGTGATCTAAATGCTGCCACATACACTCACAACCTGACTAATGCACTCAGTATCTTTGATTCTTGAAGTCTTGTTAGTTCTTGGAATGGAACATATCCTGGATCTAAGAATGGCTAATATATGCAGGGGAATACTTTATCTGCATCAAATAGATAAAGAACGAGACTGTAGCTGGTTGATAGTGAATTTTTGTGGAATGAATATGAAGACTTCATTACATGAAATTTCATGTAATGAACTCTGTCTTCCATCCAATGGCATTGGCATGGAAATATCAATTAATGCTCAGCAGTCCTAAGTACTGGCCCTTGAGTGTTTACCAGATGATGTTTATCAGCTGATGTTTACCAGCTCTGTCTCATGGCAAAGTTGGTTGTTAACACACCAGTAACAATAAGTTTTATTCCTAGTGCAGCGCAGGCACAAATGTTTCAGGATGCGTTAAGCTGCTTGTCTCTGTTTCCAACTGGAGACAGGGACTGCAGTTACCTATAATAAGTGTCTTTCTTGGAACTGACAGGTAGAACGGCGACATTATCTGGTTTCCAAAACAGTGGAGGAGGTACAGAAAATTATCCAGCAACTGACCACAGAAATCAGCTATAAGGCCACACGTTTCCAGGCTATCTCCAACTCTGGCATTCACAATGAGAATATTAAGGTATGAATAAAAGCTCTAATATGCTCTTTGGCAGCTTGTGGGAATCAGGAAGTGATTTCTCCATTGGGTGTTTGTATGGACAGTTACCTCATCCGAAATGCCACTATTGATGCACATTGGTGGTTCTCTGTGAGGTTCTAGTGACTTGACTGGGTTATAGGCACTTACGGACATCTTACAACTAGAGGAGGATCAGAGAGGGATGGGTAAATCAGGCAGAGCCTCTTTTTACAGCCGCTGCTTTTACAAAGAATGTCTATTGCCAAAGCTGTCTATCTGCAAAGAGGAGCCAAAGCTCTTTGAGAGATGGAAAGAAAAACCTGTACAGCAGTAGCAGTAGCAGGAAAACCACTCATGTATGTCTTCCTGAGCTATGAGTCACATTTTTCACAGGTGCAAAACCTGCCAACCCACTAAAAAAAGAGCGGAAAAAAAAAATCCTTCATCCGCTGTGAACATTAGAAAGCTCCTTCAGAGAAATATGGGTTTACTTAGTCATGGATAGAAAGTTCTTTTTTACTGGAAAGAAATATTCTGGTTAGTGGGAAAAGTTAAATGCCTCCCTATTTTAGCCCATCAAATACCAAAATGCTAATGTCCTGTCCCAGCTGTGACAGGAGAAGGCTGGTCATTTCTTGTGACTACTTAATGCAAGTGCAAGGATCTTAAGGTCCCTTCCAACCCTAACTCTTCTACGATTCTATGATATCAGAAACAATCATAGCAATGGCAACTTCCAATGCAAATGACCGTTTTCATCTGAAACAGTCTACATACTTTTGCTCTGTCAACCCTTATGCTAAAACATAGCTTGTTATGGATCAAGGCACAGCAAACATATAAAAGCATGAGGCAACTTTTGCAGCTGTCTAGGATTAAAAGGGAAGAGCTCTGTGTGTATGAAGCTGCTGGAAGGGAATGGAGGTAGAGGCAAGATATAATCATCTAGTCTGAAACGTTGCTCTGGGGACAAACACATTCAGGTTTATGTCTTTTCTGGAACTTAATGTATCCCAGGGCATCTGGTCCTGCCAATCACAATGACCATAGTGACATAAAATGGTGCCACATCCTGGTTCATGTGTTCCTTGGTGCCACAGTTTTCCATCCACTTCTTCAACAGGCCTGCTTAGATAAAGATGTCTAACAGGACAAACAAAAACAAGGGGATCTATTCTGAGCAGTAATGTGGTATTATGGCAGGCTGACCTGAACAACTTCTGCTTAAAAGAAAACCTCAAAATGTATTAAAAAGTGTCAGATTTGTTATTCAGCTGAACTCAGTGCTATAAATCTGCGGAGGTCACACTAGGAGGGCTTGGGAAACGGTCTAGTAGCTATGGAGCAGCAAAGAATGGGTTAACGATAAAGGTTTTTGGCTTGGGCTGCTCTGCTTCCACAAAATAGGATCTTTAATATCATTGCTGATGTAACCTAGCAGAGACTTGCTTCAAGGGAAAGCCAATGTATTAACTTCTCTTTATTTAATTTTGCAACATCTTTTTTCTCTCAAATTTATAGTGACTTTTCAGAACATTCTGCTTCTGGTTAAGAAAAATTAAGTTAACATGGTAAAGGGTCTAGATTTGTTGAAATGCTACAGATTTCCTTTGAATATGCAGGGCTGGGTGAGGAATAGAAAGGAAAGTGGTTATAGATAGTCAATGTTTTTCTGTAACTTGGGAGACAAAAAGTCAGAATCTTTAATAAAAGAACTTGAAATAAAATTAAAATATAATCTTTTTAAAACTTTAAAGTGTTTGTTTTAGTTGAGGAAAATCATTTTTGCAGCTGTCAAATTTGCAGGGCTGATGCAAAAGCTGTGGGAGGCTTCAGTGAGCTGGAATGAGCAGGTTATTGTCCTGAGTAATTACTAGTACAACAATGCCCAAAGGCATTGCCAAGTGTTTAACTCTGTAGTCATGGTGGGGGTGAGGGGGAGTGGATTTTCCTTTAACAAATAGGCTCGAAGGAAGCTTGCAGCTTTGCTCTGTGAATGAATGACCTGGCACATACTTTCTCTCTGTTCTTCTTGTTTTCCTTTCTGCTTCTCTCAGGACCAGCCAGCTCTACTGGCCAAGTGGTCAGCTATGCTTCGGGGAAAGCGCCCATTCCACCCATCCATCCAGGTACAAAGGCTTCTCGGTGCCTGAAGGTCCCTGTGCCTGCTTCCTCCTCACCCACCCTCTTCTTCACCCACCTAGCTGATCCTCCCATGGCTATTTCATCCTCTCTGCAACAGACTTGCTTTTTTGCTCTTGCTTTATATCTGATCTAAGAATTCTGCCTTCCTGGGATATCCTGGACAGGACTGCAAGAATGAGGCTGTATTTCATTCGCCCAGCATACCGCAGGCAGGTTTTTAATACAGCAGAATTGGTCCTAAGTTACACACCCTAGAATGTGAGGCTTTTGTTCAAGCCTGTGACTTGCTGGGGCCCGTGGTCTGCACATGGCATGTGACACCATTGTGTGTCAGAACATAGGTGTGAGACTGGGACTGTTCACACCAAGAGGACACCGGCCGCCCAGCCTTCTGATTTCTGGTGGTTCCTGGTAAGCCCCATGTGGAGGAGCCTTGTGACTCACAGAACACCTGCAGCTCTTCCCTTTAAAATCTGTTGGGCGCCAGTGCATACAAGACAGTGTGTTGATGTGAGAAGGAATAGTGGTTTTATCTGCAATGTGGCCAAGGCAGTGAGATGAGCAGCAGGTGTATGACAGCCACTCTATTTTCCCCTTATGGAGCCTAGCACTTTGTTCCTGAGCTGCTCACATGGATTTCTCAGCCCCACTAAACCTACTTGTGTATGTTAGCCTGGTCTACACTGTCATTCTCCTAGTACCATCCTGCCTTTAGGTGGTTCTCATTTGACAAAAGAAGGGTTTTCTTGTGTTTCCTTTGCCATTTCTGTGTTTCTTGATGGCCATCTTTTGTATGTTCGATCCACTGCTAAGGAACAAAGAAGACCAGCTGCTCCCTGTGGGCAAGGGAGCCAGGAGGTGAGCATAACATGGAAGCACCTAACACCATGATTCCCTAGCAAGGCAGAACTAGAGAGGGTAGCTGGAGTGAGCCAAGAGTATGGATTGTCAGGCAGATCTGTGCTGATAAAGCAGGTCTGAGATGAGGTCAGGCCAGGAGCTCTCATCAGGGTCAGGATCAAGCCTAATGGTAGCAACCAGAATCAGATGCATTCTATTGACCACCAGACAAATCCACAGTGGTCAAATAGGTCTGAGGCTTCAGACCTACTTCCTTCAGGCTGGGAAGGCAGCCTGCATGTAGGACAAGGTCTATGGCCAGACTATGGCAGGCATAGGTGTCACACAGCTGGAGACTACCACCCCTAAGACATAGCCTGAGGCTGAGCTGAAATGAGGGTCCCAGGCTCAGGGGCAGGAGGTGTGAGTAGAAATCTCAGAAAGGCTACTTCGGGTCACTAAAGCCTGTTAGTGCCCTCAAGTAATGGCACTGGTACCTCTGTGGTAACATTTTAACTCGGCTGAGCCACCAGAATGCTTTGGTTTATTACAGGAGAGTGACAAAGTGTTTGTTCACCTCTGGTGTACCCACCTTGCAGCAACAACTGTCACTTCACATGCTGCTCATGCAGCAGCTTCGCTTTATTAATGTCAGTGTAAGTTACGCTTGGTAGCAAGTGAAGGTGAAAAGCTTCAGAGTCAACACAGCAAAAATCTGAAGGAGTCTGGGCACCCTCGCTGGAGCCACAGCTGTCAGATGGTTCCAAACTAGTGTTTGGAGGTGTCTGGCTGTGTCCTGGGTCAGTGTGAGGTTTCATGGTATTTGTGTCGCCTTATTTACCCTTTGCAAATACTGCTTCAGCACTGGTTTCACTGGAAAATGGTGATACCCAAACTGAGGTCAATTTAACTGGCTTGCGAACAAGCCTATCTGAGGATTTTCCTTTGGTTACCGTTTCCATTCTTGCACTGTTTGTGGCTGCCACTCAACAGGAGATTGTTTCATGCTGTAGCTGGCTGAAACCTGGGTTTACTTCTGAATGCCATTGCCCATGTAGGCCCAGGTGTGTCACTTGCCTCACATCTCTGTCTCTTAAAGGACAGCTATATGTAGGGAAACACATCTAAAATGAATGGGACATACATTTATTTTCTGATGCCTGCAGTGGACTTTGAAAGAGATCAGAAAAGTGCACTTCTTGCCATAGTTATTGCTGTTGAGATCTAGGTTTATCTCTAGGAACAGTTCTGAGGCAGTAATTTGCACTATTTCATTTCCCTTTTCTGGATCTCAAAAAATGCTCTCTGATGATTCCCTTGGAAGCTGCTAGTTATTACATCTCATGCAACTGCAAACTAGGAATAACAAGGAGTGGGGGAAACCATGGCAGGTGTGGTGATAGATCAGTACAATCTCATCTTTTATGGGCCACTGCTGTCACATCAGACCCCTAAGACAATTTCATTTTAGTCTGTGTACCTCCAAATAACCCTCAGACAGGCACAAAACAGGTCCTGGCTATATTCAACTGCTCCCATCATACCATGGCTTTTCCATCTCTCCAAAGCCCCAGTTTTACCTATTACTTCCCTAAGCCTCTTTCCCTTACTTCAGGCTTATGGATTTGCCCTTGTCTCCTCCCTCAATGTCTCTGCACTCTCCTAGGTCTTAGCACCCAGCCAGTTCCTCATCACAGTTCCTCTGCGTGGCCTGAGCGGGTACAGGGAATGCCAGGTACGACACTGGCGTTATTACACCGTGCATGGAGCCAAGCTCCTCTCCTCTGTGCGGGATCCTGAGGAGCTGCATCAATGGCTGGAGGTGGAGCAGTTCTCCAAAAGCCTTCAGCAGTGGCATGAAACGGATGTGAACATCGAAGGTGATCTGGTTCCAGCCAAAGTCCTTGTCGTCTTCCGGGAGCTGGTGGAGAAGTCAATTATCTCCTGTAACCTCTCCAGTGAGTTTAGTGGGGACAGGTATAAGGGGAACTAGATGACTTTTGGGCTGATAGAGGGAAACCATCGCACCCACAGTATTTGTTTGGCTCACATGATCAAAAGTCAAGGAACATCAAACCCCTACAAAATAAGGGAGCAGTGATGTATATATAAACCCACACTGAAGATAAAATTAAGTGATTCTTGGACTCTTCATACCCAAGTTGTTGCTCCTTTCTTGAGAATGCGGGTATGGTCTCCAGAAACATCACCCCCACAGTTCAACCACGATGCAGCCCAGAATTTCAGAACATCAATGAATTTGTTTGGGAAAATCTTTTTTCTACTACAGCACTTTCAATGTATCTAGACTATCGAGAAAGCTGGTATAGGAAAATTGGATACAGGGAAGACGCGTAAGTCTGAGGAGAAAGTGTCTGAAGATGTGCATAGGGCAGATAATGCTCTTGGGAAACCTTAGCTGTCCATAGCTTTTCAGCATAGGGTAGTGGGAACTAAGTAGAAGGATTTCTACTTAAGCAAAATCTATTGGACAAGCACTCTTTTCCTTAGTGTCCAAGTTACTCCAGTCCTGTTCAGCAGAACAGGACTTGGGAAGTTTGCTTTCAGTAGTGGTGCTGATCCCTCTGTGAGCAATCTTGTTTGTTTTGTATATGCATATTGAGCAATCTTGTGCCTGTTTATTTCCTCTGGCTATTTAGAGTGGAAGTGTTGGTAACTGCCATAATGCAATCAGCAGTGCATGCAGGATGCCTTCATAGCTGCAACATCTGTAGCTGATGCTGCCTGAACAGTGATCCTCGTGCTTAATTCTTAGCACCCTAAAGGCACGTTATAGACTTCAGCTAATGACCATTTGGCTTGGTCCAAACTAAATAGTCTATGCCCCATCTTTTTGCATTAAGATATGGTGACATGATCAAATCCAGACTATGGTGCCTCTTCTCACAGCACATTTCCAGGATGACTTTACCCATAAGCAGCCTAATATGGGTCTTCTGTATTCCAGAGAAATAGGAGCCATTACCACTAATCTGATTGAACTCTGAATTTCAGTCATGGGAGAAAACAAGTTAAAGTCAAGCTCAGCTTAGGTCACTGCATTCTTCCGGGGAATGCTTGTTCTCATAGAAATGGAAAGGTGGATGGGAATGAAATGTCACAGTTGAGGCTCACAGGGAAGACCAGCTGGAATGGGCTTGCATCTGAGGTTCTACTTATGCGAAAGTCATTATGTTGAAGTGAAAACTTGACACTGTGTTCAGCAGCAGTACATCAAGTTGTGGAGCCAGAAGAGTTACTTCCAAGGGACCCAGTGAGTGATGTTTGGGCTGATGATTCTGACACCTCTTTTTGTAAGGCCAGCTGAAAGGAGATGGGCTAAGATGAAGTCAGGAGGAGTCATTACCATTTTTATTTGTTTCCATGAAAAATGAATTTCCTCCATCCCACAGTACAGGAAAAGATACAGAAGAGGTTCCCCTGATTTCATTGCTTCCTGGTTTTTAAGTCTTTGAGCACCAGCAGAACCAGTTTTTGAGGTGTGTCACTTTTCATTGGTGGAAAAACAGGCAACACAATTGCAATGGTTTTGGAAATGCTGTGAACATATTTACATGCTGACACAGGGGTTGCTCTAATCCCTTTAAGCTGCCAGGGATCCCTGCTGAGGGCTTGGGAGGAGAACAGTTCCTGTTTTGGTGCCAGGCTTGGCTCAGGAGGGTAATACTATGCAGGTTTTACTGCTGGTAATAAAGTTCTGGTTGGGATGGACTCCACTGCTTGGAAGCTAATTTACCCCTGTGCTTTCTGGGTGAGATGCTAAGTTGCTGTTGGGAGTAGGCAGGTGTCTCCTCTGTGAGGGGAGAAAGGTTGCCATCCCAAATGGTCATCACTGTCCCTTCAAATCTGTTGTGTGGGCTTCTTCTCCTTAGCCCATGCCAGTCAAAATGAGGTGGGTTAACATGCTGCTATTTAAACTGGTTATAGTAAATGTGCTCTGACTTTTACTTCAGTGGGTTAAAGCATGATCACACAATTGGCTCAGATGGCAAAGCTGAAGGAACAGTGACCCTGCCAGAGTGATAGGGAAAGCTGGGGACAGAAACCTCTTCCATGAACTCAGCTGGACCAAGAGGAGATATTTCACTGTTATAAATGTGAGAAGCCCGATATCCTGTATAATACTGACACGAATCAACTCGGCATTCCTTACATCACAAAGAAGTCCATTAGTTGCAGCTTTCATTCCTTTCTGCTCTTTTAGAGCATGTTGTTCCTGGAGATGAGCCTCTTTCACCAAGGCAACTTCTTTCCTCCATGCCATCGTGGAACAAACTCCTTTTGACACTCAGCAGTCCCAGTGAGGCAAGCAGCCCTTTTTTTGTGACTGCTCAGCACAATGGGCCATAAGTTCTGGCAAATTCTTGGCTTTTGCACAGCTGCATCTCCAGAAACACAAACTTACAGGTACCCCACACAACATTCTGAATGACCAGCAAGGGTAAGTCACTGGGGCTGATTACAGATTTTCTGAGGGAATAAGGACATCCTTAGATACGAAGCATTCATCTGATCCCCTCTACTCTGCAGTATCCTCCTTGTACCATACCACTAGAAATGTTAGGTTGCACCAGTTGTTTGTCTGTATTTTTAAGAAGCTGGTTCTAGGATTTATGACGACCCACAGCAGAAAATAAAGCATGGTAACTGAGTGTAAAGCTGAGAACTTTGTCATTCCTTCATCTTCTTGTTCTTGTTCCGAAGGGTAGATGGGTAGATTTAGGTAATAAGCTTTTTCTTGTGTTCTCCTTATGGCATTGGAGAGAAAATGCTCAAACAGACCAATAGAACTGTAAGGCCCTAGACAGCCTTTTGCTTGGCTTGTAGAAAAAGATCTTTTAATCTTTAGTATCTTCTCTTGCTGTTCCTTCACAGGTAAAATGACAATGCTGGAGAGCTTCAGCTCAGGGATCCGAGTGGCTGTGGAGACATCAGAATCCCTGGTTGAGGTGGAACTGGTCCCTGCTGTGGAGATTCCAACTTGCTGGCCTGAGAAGGCCCGGTGGCCTCGTTGCCTTAAGCGTTGGCCTTCCCAGGAAAAGATACAGTGCATCAGGGTGAGCAGTGTAAAAAGCATCATTAGCTCTGTGCCAGAACATACCTCACAAGTGTGTGACAGTGGTTTCCCAAGTGAAGGACTGCATGGTGATGGTGGGCAGCAGCATGGTTGGAAGGTGTATTCTCTAGGAAGTGACATTTCAAAGTATTCTGTCAGGGACTTTTCCCCCTGTTGCAGTGGTGAATTCTATGGAAACAAAACTGAGTTAGCTGATGGGTCTCACACACAGCTCTGCCTGCACAGCTCAGTGCTGACATGTATCATTCTTGTTGCCCTGCTCTGCTCTGCTCTGCCTCATGTAAACCTTCTGCAAATGAGCTGCTATCTTGCAGTTTTCCCTCCAGCCTAATCCCATCTTTCCCTACAGTGATCATGGCTGGATTCTGGCACTCCAGCTCAGCCCTATTGCCATGTTCATGCAGTTCCCATTCTACCTTCTAGTCCTGCTCCCTTCTCATGCATGACCTGCTGTTCCATGGCAAAGTGCCCTCAGAGCTGCGCCTCTGCTTTAGTAGCCTTGCTAGTACTGTACCTGGTGGTTCTGGAGCTAGATCTCCTCAGAGTAACTGATGTCACACAAGGAAAGAAAACACATTGAATGTTTTTTCAACTAAGAATTAGGATGGGAGCATGACTCGTGTTTGCTAAACCTGTCTTAGAATAAGCTTTGAGAGATGTCACACATACTTTTTATAACATCCCTCTGCATTGCTCAGAGAACCTTGCTTCTGATCTAGTACCACACTTCCCCTTTTATCCACAGTCACTTGGTTTTGACCTTTTGGCCCGCTCCAATTACCACTGGCAGCTGTGTTTTTCCCGTGCTGAGCGTATGCTCATGGAAGGACTTGATGAAGATGGTGGTTGTCGCATGAAGTGCTTCAGGGTCATGAGGCAGATGAAGGAGGATGTCTGGTGTGCTGGAAATAAGCCTATCATCACAGCTTACCACCTGCAGGTAGGCATCACCGTGATACTAAGATACAGTCTTAGTATCTGTTGGAGTGGCTTCCATCCAGTAGTGTCAAAATATCATAGCATAAATCACTGTAGTGTCTATGTAACTTCTAAGGTAACTGTCAAAACTGCAGTACCATTTCATTGCTTTACAGTGGCAAGATGTTCAATAAGTATAGGTTTCAAACTTCAACAGGAAACTGAAGTCTGTAGGAACATTGTGACTGCAGCAACATAAATAATATTAGAGTTTGCTCTGTTTTGACTTCACATAGGCATTTTAACTTTGTCTTTAAGTGCACAGTTACCTCCTGCTTCTTGACTATCCCAGCCATCCATGCCTGTCCATCTGCCTGGGGGATAATTGTGCATTTGTCTTTGTGGGTATGCAGCAAACAGAACTCTCTTAGGTGAGCATTATTTCATGAATGAGATGCAAGCTGCAGTTCTGGTGCTGTTTCACCTGGGGTAGGAAAAGAAGAAAGAGGTAAAGAGGTGGTAGCATCCTCCCCACATGTATTTCAGGGTTCAAGATGGCTTCAAACAACATTTGTAAAGAAGAGATAGAAGGCGCTGCTATGGCTGTGTCTCCACATCTGACAGCTGCAGACACTGATGGACCACAGGCAGCACCATTTATCAGACAGCAAAGCAGTGCTGTTTTCTGCGCCTCCATCCTCCTGGAGCTGCCAGGGAGAGGCCTTTCTCCTACCTTAAACCCTCAAGCCACCAGGATTCCACATTACTGATTTTCTTGTGTCCAAAACCAGATACACCACTAAGATTTCTCCTAAAGTAAAGTTTGCAACCATCAGATGTTATTTATAGTCATGGGACTAATGTAAGTCCAGACAGACTCAAAAAAGGAGTTGGCAAGGCTGGTTATAGCTTAGCAGAAAATGAAACTTCTTGGTGCTGGTAAGAACAACCTGGTGGCAAAGCTGTCACAGATGAAAGGAGGAAGTGGAAAACCATTTAAGCATTAGTAACGATTTCTTTCTCTGGCTGAGGGAGAAAAGGTGCAGGAAGTGCTGTTGTATGGACTCTTGATCAAAATAAAAAAGCTCTTTAGAAGCTTTTTAGTTCTTTACTGTAACTGCACTTCAGGCTTTTACTGCAAAGGATTGGTGTTCCAGACAAAAGAAACGCTTCAACATCACTTATATTAATAAATAAATAAAACCAAGAGAGAAACAGTCAGTAGATAAACCAGCAGTTGAGCAGAGGCTCAGAGTTAGCTTTCTTCAAACTACCAGGTTTCCCCTGTCAGAGGTATCCACCGATTATGACTAAACAAGGCTCCATATGAAACAATCCCTCTATGGCAGACGAAATCCTTACCCCAGAAGCTGTGGAAGCCTTAGAGGACCAAATAAGCACAGTCATTATGCTCACCTCCACAGGAATGAAGTTCAATGCTTGGAAGTTTGAAAAGACCTAGGTGGCTTTTGAAAGACAACTCTGTGCCTCCAGTGGACAGCCAGCAGTTAGGGATCGTTCAGTAAATGCTGGGGATAGATTTGGCGTCTGACTGGAAAATCAGTACTATTTTCCTTGCCTCCAGAAACTTAATTGTAACTACTGTCCATGGATCCTGCTGGAGTAGTTTTACCATGACAAAAGGCTCTGCAAGTCTCCAAGGAGCAGCTTCTGAAGAGCTCCAACTCAAATGCCTTGCTATGTCTTTTGTTCCCTGGCAGCACTTAAAAAGAGTCTTCGTGGTTACTGCAGCTGTGAACACAAAATTGTTCACATTGGATAAGGTGTCTGAGAAGAAATCTTTCAGCAATACAACTATTTCAAGGCCTATTGGGGGAAAAACCAAAACCCAGGCAATCCAGAAGAACATGGGTTATTTTGAACAAATTCTCTCTCTGAAGAAACAGAGGAGTTGAAAGCTGTAGTTTGGCCACATCTTATAAAGTCTATGGGTCTCTTGGGGTCATTGAATCTGCGAAATTAAATTGGGATTCAGAGGACAGTGAGGAACTTAGCAGAACTATCGAGCCCACTTTATACTTTACAGACTGATTTGGTGTTGACCAAGGCAGTCAGTGTAACTGTTTTGGTAAAGTGTAAGTACCTTGAGAAAATCCTTCTCAGTCAGGAGAGTCTGAAAAATGCAATGTGGGCAGTGTAAAAATAATACTCTAAGAGCACTCGTCATATGCATTTTGTTATTTAAACTATGGATTTCTCAAATGGAAAATTACATATAATAAACTTGGGGGAATAGAACATAGCACATGCTGCAAGTATCACAGATCAAAGAAACCAAGGCTGCACTTGACCAAAAAGTATGCTCTGCACCTGCAATACTGGATTGGAATCTCAGTCTGTTTGGGATGCAGATCTGTGCACATCTTCAGCACAAATATGGCTGAAGTTGACAAATAATTATGTCAATCTGATTGTTTTTCTCTCCCTCCTTGCGCTGACTGGCTTCTACATTGATATAATGGCTATTTTCTACAGCCTAGCAGGCCTGGCATTTATACAGAGGTTACTGATGGAAGATGGCAAATAGGTTAAGATTATTTTCCTTGGGCTCCTGGCCCAGTCAGTGGAGAGGGGCTCCTCTGGGAGAGATCCTAACCAGGTACATCAGAGCTGCTTTGCCTGATTCCCAGAGGAGGCTTTAGCTGTGATCCCTGTGTCGCAGAAATGTTAACAGCGGAAGATAGCAGTGTGAGTCTCTCTGATTTCCAAGGCTGTCAGCCATTTACTAGCACCAAAAGTGCCTTGGTAAGCTGTGTGAGCCCTCGACAGAACCTCTAACACCTCTTCTCTCCCATCTGCTTCTTGCAGACAGTGCTATTCTGGACGTGTGAAAAATACCCACGCACCAAGGATTGGCGCTGCTTCCATGAAGCCTTTCTGAGGCTGGTACAGAAGCTGCACAAGTGTGTAAGCCAGCACTTCCTCAAGCATTACTTTCTCAAGAACACCAATCTGCTCAAATATGCCAACACCAGTGACCTGGATGTGGTGGCCAGCAAGCTCACAGTCTTCTTGGAAAACCCTGTCTTTTGCCCGGACTAAGGCTAGAAAAGGTCTCCTTGCTCCTGTCGCGAGCCAATCCCCCACTTTCTCCCCCAGCCTGTGGCTGTTCTTCGTGTCCTTCCAGTAGATGCTGCAGCTGGCTTTGTAAGGCAGTTGGCACATGCAGTGTGAAAGAGAAGTGTCAAGTTGGCAGCAGTGGGCGGTGAAAACCGAAGGGAGGTATCACTTGATGCCCAGCTGATCTAATTTGCTTTCAGTAACGACAGCCTGCCTGGAAGCCACAGCCAGTGAAGGCCAACTTTCTGTGTCAGTCAGAGCAGGCAACTGCCTTGTTCTGTGTCTCTAAGTCTTGTGGCACCTAAGCAGAAAGATGGTGCAAAGAACTCTAGCTCTGCTGCCTACCGACTGTGTAACCTAGCGCATTGCTGCCTGCCCCTTTCTCGCAAGGACAGCAGGTTTAGTTCCCCGCTTACCTCACAGACCAGCTCTGCAGAAGAGCAGAGGAACATTTCTGAAGTGTACTGAAGCTGGAAGCTTTCTCCAAGGCGTGTGGGTGCCTTCATCTCCAATTCAATGTGATCCTGCTCCAGTATGAAGATAACCATGCTGCCCAGTGTTGAATAGCTCAAGGGAGGCAAGAGGAGGAACAGTGGTTTTTTGCCTCCTGGATTTTCTCTCCTCCACTTCCATTTGTCTTCCAGTTGCTTCAAAGATGTTTTCTTCATGTTTGCTTTGCCAGCTGTGCTAGTGCCATACAACCAGGGAGCTTTGCCAGAGCAGATTTCACTCCCACTCCTGGCTCCATCCATTAGGCTGGAAGAGGAGAGGTCTTTCCTTAGTTGTTAGCAGCCATGTTATTTGGGGTGGTGTACAGAGGGGAGGATATTTTTCACAGGCTGTTCGCTCCAACCCCCTTGTGCTTTTAATATTCTGGATGTTTAAAAAGAAAATCATTTTTAGTATTTCAAAAGAAGAGAGTTCTAGGATGAGTATAAAGATGTTGGTTTTAATGCTATTAAACCACTAAAACTAAACCAAATTGGGCTTTATTCACTTTCCTGTGCCGATGTAAGAAAGTCATTATCTTCTCTGCCAAGGGAGGCGCGGAGACAGGGTTTACAGCCCATACTCCAGGGAGCTGTTGCAGTGGATGGGCTGTAAGTTGACCATCCACGGTAGAGCGTCTCCCCCTTGTGTCAAATCGTGGTCTCACCATGCGTTTTTAGCACAGCCTCTGCTTTCTGGCTTGATTTTGTACGCGGGAGTTTCTTCACAAGTCCATGGGAATCCACGGGACCTGATGGGATTCACCTCAGAACTGAAGGAGATGTTACAGTAGGGTCCCTCTCGATCATCCACCAAAGGTCTTAGGAATATAGGGAGATCCCTGCTGACTGGAGGCTAGGCAGTGTTACTCCAATCTATAACCAGTGTGTGAGGGAAGAACCCAGGGAACTGCAGAGCTGTTAGTGTAGTCTCAATTCCTGGAAAAATTATGGAAAAGACTATGCTGGGTATTACTGAAGTGCCTTTAAAGAACAATGCAATCATCACTCAGCATGGGTTCCCAAAGGTAAAGTCCTGTTTAACCGATTGGGTATCCTACAATAAGGTCCCCTGCCTAATGGGTGAAGGGAAGGTAGTGGATGGAGTTTTCCTGGATTTTAGTAAGGCTTTTGATGCTGTCCCTCACAGCATCCTTCTGGACAAGTTGCCCAGCTGTGGGATAAGCTGGTTCATGATGTGCTGGGCGAAGAATTGGCTGAAAGGCAGAGCTCAAATGGCTGTAGTGAATAGAGCCACATCTGGCTAGTGACCAGTGATATTCCTCAGGGCTCAATTCTAGGGCCAGGGCTGTTCAATACATTCATCAATGATGTGGATTCAAGAGTTGAATGCACCATTAGCAAGTTTGCTGATGATACCAAACTGGGATGTGCTGTTGACTCTCTTGAGGGACAAGAGGCCTTGCAGAGGGATCTAGATAGACTGGAGCATTGGAAAATGATTAATGAAATTAGTAGGAATTCATTTAATGGGATGAAATTTAACAAATCCAAATGCCAGACCCTGCAGCTGGGATGGAGTAGCACTGGGCACAAGTACAAACTGGGAGAGGGGTGGCTGAAGGGCATGTCCTGTGAGGAGAACACGTGAGAACAGCTCAAAGCTGCACCAGGGTTTAGACTTCACATTAGGAAGTATGAAGAGACAACCCAAAGGGTGGTCAGGCACTGAACAGGCTTCCTAGAGAGGTGGTTGATGCCCCAAGCCTGTCAGCCCTTAAAAGGTATTTGGACAAAGCCCTCAATAACATGCTTTAACTTGGTAGCCCTGAATTGGTGAGGCAATTTGACTAGCTGATCACTGTAGGTCCCTTCCAACTGGAATAGTCTAGTCAATTCTATTTGCTTCCTCATCACAACTGTGTGGTTGTTTTTCTACCGGTCTCCTTTATCTAATCCCAGTATGCAGACCTAACCCTACCATGGAACCAGCACCCTCTTTGCTCAGAACCAGGGCATGCCCTCCAAGTCATCTTTCTATGTGGGTAACCACATTGTGTGGAGCTGTTTTAAACCAGTAACTTCATTTGCTAAACCTTTGTTCTCCAGGCTCATTTCTAAATGGGTCACAAGTGGCAGTGTTGTGATGACACTGTCCCTTAAATCATGGTCTTCCTGTGTCAGGTGAGCAGAGCTGTTTTGGTAAAGCAAAAAGAGATGTCAATCTGCTGAGCAGGTTCAGGCAGCTGTGGCAGTGAAGCAGTGTCTCTGGTTTTGCCTTGGTTTTGTCTCATGGTCAAAAGGCTAGTTCCTGAAGCTGGAGAAGGGCAAAAGAAGATTGAGAGGACAGTGAAAAATGTTCAGAGCTCTCAGTCCTAAGTTTGGTATTTTACTGCTCTGATGCATCATCCGTTTGGAATTCAGTTATGGCTGTTAACGAACTTATATCCCTTTGTAGCCAGGGGAAGTGTTTCAGTGGTGGTATCTTAACTTGGCTGCAGCTGCATATCTGAGTCCTCACTTGCTGTGGTTCACAGCCTTCCATGAAGCGAAATTGTGGGCATGCACTGCCTACTGTGGAGTCACAAGGTGGAAGGTGCTGCTCTGCCAGGGCAGCAGCCTCTCACAGCCAGGAATGAATCAGCAAAGCCAGTAAGTAAGCACGGAAGTAAAGATGGACCGCTTTTTGCTCTCTCTTCTTGTTGATACACAGGCAAGTGCATCAGCTAGCATACGCTGCCATGGAAAATAACACTGTGACCACATGTATTTGTCCCTGCCCATAGCAGGGGTGCTGGAACTAGATGATCTTAAAGTCCTTTCCAACCCTAACTATTCTATGATTCTATTCTAAAAGTAGAGATCTGCCCTGGAAGGTGAGTTGCACCTGACCACAAAGGCACAGGAACCATCTCCATCTTTTTCTCCAGAACAGTGAGACATGACACAGCTGGCCACTAGCAAAGAGTGAAGGGAAAGGCTTTGAACAAAGAACTAATGCATTCATTGAAGCAGTTGAATACTCCTGTATCAGAGATAGGTCTGAGATATACTACATATTATCTTATATCATCTAGCGCAGGTCTGGTTGGGTGTGGGGGAATTTTCTGTGAGGTAGTTTCTTGTGGTGATGGGAAAGTTGTGCAGGAGGTCTCTGATAAAAAAACCTTGCCAAATATACTTGTTGCATTTCTTATCACCATAAACTGCCTGCAAATAGCTTTCCACTTGTACATCCAGTCTGACTGCAACATCATGCCCTTATCCCAAGGCTTTCCTCCAGGAAAGGATATCACATTGTGTTTCAGCTACAGAATAAGTTTTATGTTTCATATTTTCCAATTCTCTTCTAAAAGAAAGCGAGCACCTTGACAAATACAGACTTACATGAAGTACATTAAACTTAATCAGAAGTCTTATCTTTGTTCAGAGCATCTGGAAGGGATGTGATGCTCATTTGTTCTCCCCTTCTTTTTGATTGCTTTCATGTGTATTTGCTGACTCCCAAAGGCGCTGTCGGGGAAAGGAGAATTCTTGACTTGCATACCTTAATTACAGCTGGCTTTGACTTCTTGCTTACCTCTCAGTTTTGCTTTCTCTCCTTAACTGAATGTTTGTGTTTTAAAACAAGAAGGGGCAAACAGTGGCCAAAAGGGAACTGTTTTTCTTGCATATTAGATGTAAGGAAGAAGTTATTACTATGAGGGTGGTGAGGCGCTGGAACAGATTGTCCAGAGAAGTGGTGAATGCTTCATCCCTGGCAGTGTTCAAGGCCAGGTTGGATAGAGCCTTGGGCAACAAGTTTTAGTGTGAAGTGCCCCTACCCATGGCAGGGGGTTGGAACTGGATGACATTAAGGTCCTTTCCAACCCAAACCATTCTATGATTCTATATGTAGCACAGCACTTAAAAACAATAGACATTCCCAAAGCATTCACATAAGCAAAAGAGGGATAAATTAAGCTGCATATCTGTGATGAGACATGGGGTCAATGAGTGTTTACAGAAATCCTCCGTTCAGGAGACATGAGACAGCAACTGAGAGGATTTTGTCTGACCGAACCCTTGGCCACCACTGTTTTTGCACAGAGTGATGGCACTCATCCTGAACACTAACTGAGGGGTATTTGAGCTACCTGAAAGGTAGCTTGCTCAAGGTAGCTTGTTGCTAGCTGCTGGCTGGGCAGGAGAGGGGCGTGTGACCCCTGCTGTCCTGCCATGTGCTGGAGACTTAATGGAGCCTTAACTGGGAAAGGAATGCTGAGATGGCACATAGTGGGTGCTAAGGGCCACCTTCCAGCTATGGGGCATTCTCAGCCCTCACTACAAATACCATTGCGCCTCCATCTGTCAGAAACTTCCATTTAAAATGTGTCTCTCTACTGGCTTAACAAAACTCGTGGTATTTGTCCATTTGCGCTGTCTGCCTTTAAGTCACTAGAGGGCAACGTCTCCCTCTCCAGCATCTCACTGTCAAAAATCAGCATCTTGCTACTCATCATCGAACTGAGACAAATGAACTCGATTAATTTAATGCTAAATTCTACTGCCAGAAAGAAGAGAAGGAAAGAGACCCTGGGAGAACTTTCTAATAAATAGCAAGACTCGGGTAAAAAAATCTCTAAACTCTGGGAACCAGTCCAAGAGCCAGAATGTGGATTTATTGCTTTCTGCAGCAAAAGATGGACTTGCAGTTATTTCCAAAAGCCTTGGTTTGGGGAGAGCACCAAGAAGCAAAGTGCAGGCAGGGTTCTGGGAAGGAGGGAAACTTGCGGGAATAGCCGCCAGCATCAAAGCACATGTCCTGCCCTCTCTCCATAGGGCTGGGCCCTGGATCCAGTGAGAAGATAACATGATCATGACTCCCACTTTTTCTCCTCCTGGCTTCTGCCCTCCACCAAGAGATTCCCTCTGAACAGTTTTTCTGATGCCACCCCCTTGGCTCTGGTGGGAATTGTCATTTCTGTGTGCACATTACCTCTGCTTTATGCCATGGGACCCAGGTGTACACAGAGGCCATTAGCCCCTCCTTATGTTCCTATCTTTATTTTGGGGTGATACCCAGCTATCAAGTTAGAGTATCTTGCAAACTATGTTCCCAGTGGGAACAGTGTTCCCGCTTTGAACCAAACTGGAGCACGGACAGTGATAGATAACAGGCTAATTCTGCCTTCACACTAAATATCTCTCTCTTTACCAATGCTAGGATTGCTGCTTTTAAGGAGAAACAGATTTTGTGTTATTTCCCTTCCTGCACCACCAAGACTCTCATCTGAGCCCCTTGTATTGTCACATAAGATGGTGACACACCATCAATGCTCAAAACTTGGTAAAAGATCTCACTCACCTCATCAGGCCAACCTTTGCCATCACTGCAGGAGTGTGTGGTGCCCTTGGCCTCTTTGGGGTCTCACTTCTCTGACTGGAGCAATATGCACAGGTAGCAAATGTGGTTTAGGCTGTTGCCACCCAAGCCACTGCAGCACAAAGAAGTGGAGAATGCTTTTGTTATGATACAGGTGTTTGTCAGTTCTGCTCCAAGCAAAACCTCTCATCTGAAAGGACGGACCAGATCAGAGCCTGGCTTTTACAGCATCTCCTGATGGGCGATGAGGAATGCACAGATGCTACCAGACACCAGGCCTGTGGAGAGTGCAGAATGCATTTTCCACAGGAAAGATTTTCTAATTTACCCTTAGCATCCTCACAAATAGATACAACAAGGAAATGCATCAAGGAAAGAATTAATCAGATTGAAAGGCTTTGTAGTAATTAGGGAAAAGAATGGCATCTTCTCAGGCTCCCCTGGGTGGTGGCAATTACCAGCTGCACAACTGTGGCTTCTGCAGCTTGAAGTCTTCTGGATTAAAGAGCTAAGTATCTTCTTGTTCCTTTCTTAGAGAAGCTACTCGTGGAATCAGGCAGCTACACAGGCCAACAGCCCAAAGGAACATGCATCCAGCCTCCTTCAGCCTGGCAAGGGTTAGGGTTAGGGTTAGGGCAAGGCAATACTTTACAAGCAGGGCGACCCAGAGCCTGATCCCAAACCATGGCTCAGTTGCATCTGGTCCGTCATACTTTTGCTGTTGCCTTGGAGGAGATTGGTGCTCTTTGCTATCCAGCAACCCAAACAGCCAAACCCCTTCTGCTGCAACTGCAGGCAGCCTTAGACCCATCTGCTTCTGCAGCACTTCCCAACAGCAAATGCCAGGTTACAGCCCCTTCTGGTGCCAATATTGTCACTATTAATTCAAGAGAGCTTTTGAAAGTCCAGTACCAAGCTAGTAATGAACCAAAAAGAAAAGGAAGCTCAGGAATTTAAAAAAAACTTCCCTCACAAAAAAGAATTGTTAAGGAAATGAACATCAAGTGGTAAATTCCTGTGATCCCCTTTCAAAAGGGAAAAGGCACACAGTTGGGAAGGATCTCATCGACCACCAAATCTATTCACTGGTCTTTCTGGTCCATTCCCCCACATGAACCAAGAGCTCTTTCAAAGGTAACAGGGTAAAGGTTAAACACTGTGCTCCTGCCTCCTCAGGCAGGCAGACTGTTTCAGACCTGTACAGATCATCGGGAGCCTCCTTTGAACTTTCTGCCTCAATGTGTTCACAGCTGGTGTTGTCTGGTTTATACCAATGCAATCAAGCCGCTGCTTTCTCTCCATAGGGTTTTCTGTCTATCCAGCCATCTTAAGCTCCCTTGGCCTTAGCTGAGCTTGACTAGATATTCCAAACTCTTATGGTCTCACTATGCCAAACTCTTATGGTCTCTATTTCTCTGCTAAAACCTCTGTTCCAGTCCTGCTCTGCACTAAGTGTAATTCATCTCAATGCAGATAACAAGGGTGGTTTGCAGTTTTCCAGATGGGTTTTCCAGTATATCCTGTAATGGTGGCGCATCACATAGTGCTAAGCCATGTAGCATACCCCCTGTGCAGAAGGGGAAGGTACACCTAAGGGTCAACTTCCCTTAAAATATAACTGCAGCTTCAAAGGAGATATGCCTGTCATCAATGATTTCCTTTGGCAAACCAGGTTAGGCAGGTTGAAAGGCTGGTTGAAAGGCTTGCCATGGTCTGGTTATCCTGGAAGTGAACTGAATCCCTAGGCTGCGCGCCAACAGATTCATCATCTCTGCAAGACCTGAGTTCAGGCCAGAATCAATGAGTCTGTTCCAGCCTGTTCCTCTCTGCCCTCCCCAGTTGACAGCTGGCTCTGGGCTATGCTTCTCCCCCAATTCATCACCTTAAGCCAGTGGGAGACACCATCCCTCCTTGTAACACAAATCCAGCTTTTTACCATTAAGCTGAAGAGTTTGGCTGTTTTCTAGCTGTGTCATTAAAATACCATAGACTGGAGAGGCAACAGATCAGTGACCAGAGCTAATGGCAGCAAAAAGGATTAAATGAACAATAGGTCTTGAGTGTAATTTATGAATGCCATTAGCCTCTGAGAGGGAATTATGTTATGGATGCAGTTCTGAGGGGGAAGGGAGGAGGTCTTATCTAGGTTGGGGGGGTGAGGGGGGGGAAGAAAGTGTCTGATTGCTTTTGGATTAACAAGCAACAGTATTGATTTGCCATGTGGTACGTCTCAGGCTGTTATGTTTAGATCAGGTATAATAACATCTGAACAAAGACAAACTTCATTTTCTCTATCTTGTGTTCAGGCCCCCATGGCCAGCGAATGCTGTATTGTGTCTCTCAGCTGCTGGTCATGGAGCATCCTGGTAAAGCACAGTTCTCCATCAAAACTCTGTAGAAAGGCAGGTCTTCTTTTCTAAGAGGCATGACATCAGTTGCATGAGTGTCTCCTTGCAGTCTGTGCACTGGGGATGGGACTGAGCAAGCAATGCCTTTATTTGCGTGCCTCCTCTGTCTTTTGTCTGATAGCCAGCACAGTATCTCATTAAACTGCTTAGCTTGGCAGCTGGGGCCATTTGTTATAGTGTGATATGAAGGATCATAATCAGATTAAACCCCAGGATCATATTGTGGAGGGAAAGATTAGACTGGAGAATAAAGAGGAAGTTTAATTTTGTGTGACAGTGCAGGGTTGACTCTAGTTGGGGCAGCAAAGGGGGTTAGAAAGTAATTGCAGAGGCTCAAGCTGGGGAAGAGGATTTCTTTTGCTGGCCTCCTGCCTGGTTTTGAGCAGGAGGGCTTTGGCATCCCCTGTGAAATAGGGAGTAGCTCTGCTCCCTACCAGCTTCCTCACAGGATTGGTTCACTCTGCTTTGCTTCCCAAATGAGAGCTTGAACAGAGAGCTTGCATGGAGAAGGAAAACCTAGGGGGTGTAAATGATGCCAGGAGCCAAAGCTGCATGTGCACTGAAGCAGGATACTTCTGTGATGGGGATGCCCTTAGCACTAGCCACTTGATTTCCATTATTTCTGTTTTGGAGGCTCAGGTCCTTGAGCTGAACTGCTGTTCCTCCAATCCTTCCTACTCCAGCACATTCAGCAAAGCATCCTACAGCAGTCCAGGGGCAGGAGACACCCTCCAAAAGTCAGCAGGAGCCCTGCAGTGTAAATATACAGGTAGATGGTCTTCTGTGAGCTACTCTGACATGATTTTGGGCTAGTATTAAAAGCAGCAACATGAGAACAGTTGGGAGGCTGGGAAAGGCATCTGTGCCACCTCCAGTGAGAAATGGGTTCATGGGTCAGAGCAGCTCTGGTCTCTATCCTGAGCCCATTTTACAGGCAGGTCTCATGGAGAGACCCCAGAAACAAAGTCAGATCTCTACAGCTCACCCCATGGGCATTGCAGTGGGCAGCAGGTATCCCAAACCCTGCTAGAAGGAATTTTTATAATGTTGGCTGCCATAGAGCAGTTTGGGAATCTCTGTCCTGCGTTTTCCCTGTAGTCAACAAGCAGCCAACAAAGCAAAATCAGGGGAGAGAACATGTCTGGCTGAGGTGAGCTCTAGGTTTAGCAGGGATGCATGTACTCATAACCACATGCACATATCTCACCATCACCAGTCAAAACTATGGGAACAGTGAATATATCCACTTTCAAAAACCAGTGGCTGTGCTGAGCCCCATCCCAAGTGAAGTAAACAGCTGTCAAAAAAGTGGAGATAAAAATGGATATATAATTTTTTTAAAGCTGTACCTAAGGCCAGTGCAAGCTCTGTTCCCGTATTCCCTCTGTTACTTGCGCTGGAGATACACTTAATGAATAATATATTCTCTCATCAACTTGATCTTTTGCTCAGATACTGTACCCGCTTTCTTCTCCTTTGTCTGCCCTCCATTCCCTAGAGACCAAGTACTTTATGTCAGGAGCCTGGCAAAAGAAAATCTTCAATTTCATTGTGCTTCCTGAAACTTAACACAATGCAAACCCCCAGTGAAACCTCAGAGTAATGAGGAGATCCTGTTCTAAACAGCTGGAAAGCCACCAGAGCCTTTCCAGCCACTTCTGGGGTGATGAAGTGGCACTTGATGGGGAGCAGATAGATGAGACTCTCACACCCTGCTCCTTGTGAGAGAGGCATGCAGATCACTAATGACATCCCCTGGTTTGAGATGATGAAGTGCCAGCACACAGTGGATGGCAGTGCCAGATGCTCAGAATATGGCTTGGGGGAACATGCATCCAACATTAACAACCAGAACCAGACAGCAACAAACTGCCTTCTCCTCCTGGTGCCTGACAGAAACTGAGAAAGGGCACTCATACAATGGGAGAGCAAAACTCTAGCCATGACACTCTTTAACCTTGCAGCAGGAGAGAGGGATGCTCACTGCTCCCCCTGGGCTGCCCCCTGAACCTCTGCACACTGTGTTGGCTTTGGGCAAGCTCCTGGCTCCATGAGGAGCCAGGGAAACTGCTCTGGAAGCAGATCCCTTTGGCAGGGATTTCCTGCTCAGCCGTGGTGGGAGCAGAGCAGGGGCAGAAATCCTGCTCCAGCTGGTGAGCCCACTTTGGCTGTAGCAGTGTCCAGTGCTGCACTGGGAGAAAGCAGCTGTGTGCTCTAAGGAGCTGCGACCTCTGTGGCACAAGACACTCCCAAAAACATCCTTCCAGATGGAGGAGGCTGCTCCCAGCAAAGGAATCTCAGGTCTTGCTGAAGGTTTTAATAATGGATGATGATCATATGCCATACACATACAATATACATTATATAATGTACATAACTAATCTAGACAGGCCTAGGCTAGATTTTCCTTCATCACTCTCTAAAGGTACATGGGCAATGTGTGTTCAGGGCAAAGCCCAAGCTCTCTGCCCGTGCACCCAACTGGAACCAAGAGTGGCTGCCCCTGTGCAAAGAGCAGTGCTGAGAGGACGGGACTGGCCACACCAAACACTGTCTTCCTGCTGCTCTGGTGACTTTGTCGGGTAAGGAAGCCTGTGCCCAGGCACTGCCCTTGTGTTAGAGGCTCGTAAAGGTAGTGACCCTGCTAAAGCCCCACACAGAGAGGACCCGGTCTTTACTACACCTCTTGGAGCTGCTGCAATCCAAGAACTGACTTGGAAATGGCTTCATGAGGCCCCTCCAGGCATGGAGGGAAGGGAATATGAGGCACAGTGTTAAGGTGTCAGAGCTGATGAAGTCAAACCCTATGACATATACAGACATGGGGCCTATGACAAGGGGACAGCAACACCTAAAAACATGGTACCAACCCTCCAGCAAATCAAAGTACTTCAGGAGCTGTTAAAAAACATCCAAAACAAGAGTGATGACCTGAGATGATCCCTGCTCTGCCTCCTGCATGTGCAACAGCCATGTGGCAAGCTGGACTGACAGAGGTTGGGATGGGATGTGAGGGCAGCTGGGACTTGGAGCTGGCAGCAACCTCATCAGATAGCCTGGGCAAAGCCATTAATGTGATCATACTATGGAGAAGCTGTAGCAACTGGCTACTTTCATTTGAGAAAGCAGAGTTCTTCCATGCAAAGTGGAGTACCACATCCCTGTTTGTTTGTGTTACACTCTTTAACTTTCCCCTTTTACTTAGGAAACCACAGCAAAAGCCACTCTTGCTGTTCTCCAGTTGAACATCTTTGAACCTTCAGCCTACAATCCAAACAACAAAACAGAAGACAATGCTTCTACAAACAGTCAGTGTTTACATCCAAAATATATGCAGTGCTAGCATCTCAACCCAGTGTCTGCTCACTGGTTAGTGAACAGGCGGGCTCTGGAGTGTTTTCCTGAACAGGAAACACCTCAGAAAAAACACAGAAACTTTGGCAATACTTATTTCAAATCCAGCCTAAAGCAGCCTGGGAGAGGCTGGTCAGGTACCCACAGACTTGCTGAGCTAAGCCTATATTGACATTTCACACTGAACCAGAGGTATGAAGAGGCACATCCCTTTCTCAGTTCACAGCAACTGATCTGGTCTGTGACCAGAAATAAAGGAAAACTACAGTATGTGCCAAAGCCTAGTGCTTAATAGACAGAATCACTAATGTTAGCCCAGCAAGAGTCTTGTAATGCTGACAGCAGAGATATGTGGGAACAATATAATGGTTCTTACCTATGCACACTGGACAACAGCTCAATCTAAACATTACTCTCTAAGAGCCTGCAATTCACACTTAGCTTTTATTGATCTTTGTTCAGTTATCTGCTCTTATGAGCTGGAAAAGCCCTATAACAAAATCCTGGTCAAAGGAAATGCAGGTGCTGGAGCCTCATTGAAACACTTGTGATGTAAGACACATGGTAGTGCTTTGAAAGAAGATGACCATTAAAATCACCTGGATTCCCTCTTTTTCTTCCTTCCATTTCCCTTCACTTCATCACCATGACATGCCCAAAAGCATCTTCAGACCCCTTCCTCATCCTGGCCTGGGCAAGATGTGAGTGCGTTATGAGCATCAGCTCACCTCTGAGAGCCTGCAAGAACTGGGTAAGACTTGAGCTGGGTTTAGCAGGGCTTTTAAGGTGGGGGAGCTGTCGTTTCTTCCAAGCATGGCCATTTGGCACAGGTAGTACTGTGCATCATTTTGCAAGGGGGCAGGGAAGCATGACTGCAGTGTTGCAAGTTTCAGGCTTCTCCTTACCTGTATTTGCGCATGGGGTGAAAGGGTGGCCAATGTCTTGCCCAAGGTGATGCAGCAGAGGGTGGGGGGCAGACCTGGACTCAGCTCTCTCAGCCCTCTGACTCCTTAATGTGTGCTGAGCTAAGAAAGTTATCTGTGACTGCATGGCTGCTCCTGTACACAGAAAAGCTGCTGCTGTTAGTGATGCTGTGTTGTTACTTGATATGGTTAACTATGGCTGACTTCCTTTCTGTTTGTTTGTTTAAATCCTTCTGGGTGATTATAGAGCCATCTCCTGACAAATTGCAGTGCTCTGCAGTGTTTCTTGTGCCTTGGATGTAAATAGGTTTCATTAGTTTCAATTGTTCCTGGCTGGAAATGCAAGGCTGTCATGAGGAGGGCATTATCTATACTATTGCCCTGGCCTCTGTCTAAAAGGTGGTCCTGCAGCAGAGCAGGAGTGACTGAAAAGACGGCATTTCTCAGACTGACCAGAAATAGCTGCACTTGCAGTAATGCTGTTCCACCAGCCTGAGCAGGAAGCTATAACAGTATCTGTACCATTACCACTACCTGCCCACAAACACAGTGGCAGTGTGTGAATGGACACTATCACACTTACCTGTTGCAGGGAGGCAATAAATGTTTCTCTGCTCCCCTCCTGCTACCCGGCCTGTCCAGCTTGGGCAAGAGCCCCACTGTGGGGTGCCTATGTCTCAGCTCCATGAAAACACTGCGGGGCCTAATGCTATATTTGGGAGCAGTTTGTGCACTGCAGCCGCATCCCCATGTGTAGGGGCTCCCCCTGTATCTGTTTCCCCCATATCCAGGGCAGGGCATCACTGCTGCCAGCAGCTGGGTGCTCTGGTGTCCATCAGGGTGACAGTGGGTATGCAGCTCTGCCTTCCAGAAAAAGCCCCTCCTTGCTCTCCTCCTCTTCTGTTCCCTGAGCTTGTAGGATCTGGCATGAGCAGGATAAGGAAGGGGCAGGTAAGTGCCCACCCATGCCTTCCAGAGTGCCGCAATACAACCCCTACACTTCTTCCCCTGTAAAAGCCGTGAGAAGGAGCTGGGGGTCTCCAGGTTACCTTGGTTGTCTCCCTTATGCCCCTTATCTACTTAACACTGGGGAAGAGAATGCTGCCACAGGCCCTGCTCGGTTGACTTAACTTTACATGTGTGTGACCATGCCCACTGCAGGCAGCCCCTGCACCCATGGTCCTTGCGCAACCTCTTCCTTCAGAAGCAGAGCTACAGCATGTTGCTGGTATTACACCATGTAACAGGAGAAGCCTTCAGGCACCATAGCGGTTTTAATACTGAAAAAGTTTTCCTGACATTGATGGCATGTTTAAATGTGCTGGGAGGGCAGTTAGCTGCAGGCAGGTGCTGGGGCTCTGTTAACAGGGAGGCATGTGAGGAGGCTCCAAGGGATGCAGAGGGAGCCCTATTCCCCCACACAAGACCCAGGACAGCCTACACCAGGCATCCAGGGGCCTTGGTGTGTGGGAGAGCATTGCATGCTGGGGTAGTCTGCTCCTCCAGGCAAAGGCTGGCTCCCTGGGGCTGCAAGGTACCGCAGCATCTTCCCTCCCTGGATCCTGAATCTGGGAGACACATCAGGGTGGTCAAAACCTGCTTGAAAAGAGCAGTTCATGCACACATAAGCCTCCTCCTTTCCCCCCAAAACCTGATGTGGGGAATGTGGTCCTCTGGGAAGCGTACTATTAGGAACAAGCTCCACTTGTGGGGAGTGGCAGAAAGTCCTGGGGCAGGTAGAGCTGCTCCTTTGTCTTTTTACCTGTGCTTTGACAGGGGGCTCCTGGGTGCAGGGTAACCTAGCACCAGAGACATCCCAGCCAAGGCAGTAGGTACTTGCCCAAAGTAAATCCTTCCCTCCCTGGACAGAAGCTGAGTGCGTCTGCACCCCTGGACTGAATTTGCCCTCATGGTCAGGTGATGCAAAGCATTGCTTCAGACTTGCGCAGCTCCATCAGAAACTTCATGAAAAGCTCCTCATTTTAATTCCATCCAAAGATGAAGGGTTTTTTATTCCCACCTGCTCTGATCCAAGACTGAATTTTGTTTCCCCTGCCAGCATGACTGAGCAGGCTCTCCCCAGGCAGCAAACGTGCCCATTGCCCCATGCCTGCCCCATGCCCCTCCTCAGCCCCAGCCTGGGCCAAGAACATCGTGTACCTGCTAGTGGGTGGTGCGTTGTCTTTTTTCTTTCCCTTTTAAACGAGCGTGCTGGATTTATTGGGCAATGGAAAATTTCCATTCCAAATGACTCAAGTTACACTGGAAACTGAAATATTTAAATATTTCTCAGCTGCCTTTTTACACAGTTCCCTCTTGTCCTTTCTCTCTGGGAGAGCTTTTAAACCCACATATGAGCTGCAGGGAACACTCATTGCCCTCCCCTTCCCCAGACCACAATGGAGGCTCCTGGATGCGAAGCGCTGTGGGTCCCAGTGTGGGGTCCCGATGCAGCCAAGCACTTTGGATGCAACCACTTGCCCTAAAGCCAGATGTTAGGCTTGTTAATGGTGGCAAGTGCCTCCTTAACAGCAATGCTGTGTGATGGTAATCGGATCCACCGGGTCCAAATTCCTTCCCACCCAGATACCAGTTCAAGGAGGCAGCTGGTGCTGTGCCAGCATGAAGGAAAGTCCATGCATGAGGGTAGCTGGTGTGGGGCTGGACTCATCACTACTTAGCACAGTCCCTTCTGCCCTCCTGCTCTGATTTGGATCATCCCTGGGCTCCCCTGATTTCACACAGCCGTTCAACAAAGGTAGGGTGATGCGTGGGGAAAGCATAGGCAGTACCTCGGTATCTGTTTTGGGCCTCATCCAGCCTGAAATGCTTATCTATAAATGGAGTTATTTCAGAGTAGAGGAAAAGCGCTTGCTCTTTACTCCACACGTGTTGTTACTTAGGCATGGTGATTAACATGCAAATGCGACTCGCATCCAAATTAATTGCTAAGCAAAGGCTTGCCCTGTGTCAGCAAGTCAGCCCAGCCCTGAGTAATGTGACTCCTGAAGGCAGGCAGTACGGCTGGGCACAAAGAGCAGCACGGGGTTGGTGTGACTCCTTGCTGGCACAGCTTGGCTCAGCCCTGGCGATGGTGCGGGGTTGCTGCTCCTCTGCAATGTGCCCCAAAAGCAATCCCCTGCCCTGCCATCAGCCCCAAGCCGTGCAGCTGGGAAGGGGTGACCCTGGCAAGGATATCTGTTCTCCCACATGTCCTTGCAGCACAGCAGCCAGCCCTGCCTAGTGAGCCAGGTGACGGGATGTGGGAAGTGCACCCAGTGCTAGGGAGGACCTGGCCCCTGGCCCATACAGGTGCTCCCTGCTCAGAGGAGTCGCAGTAAAAAGCATGATCCCTTGCTGCTGCTGGCAAGGAGATGGGTACCTCCTGTGAGCATGCTAGCAGGCCCCTGGTACACACATCTCCCATTCCTCCCACAAGGCAGCTTTCCAGTACTTAAAGGGGCCTACAGGAAAGCTGGAGAGGGATTTTTACAAGACCATGTAGTGACAGGGCAAGGGGGAATGGTTTTAAACTAAGAGGATAGATTTAGATGAGAGATAAGGAAGAAGTTCTTCCTGTCAGGGTGGTGAGGAGCTGGCACAGGGTGCCCAGAGAAGCTGCAGATGCTCCATCCCTGTCAGTGTTCAAGGCCAGGTTGGACACAGGGGCTTGGAGCAAACTGGTCTAGCGGAAGGTATTCCTGGCCATGGCAGGAGCTTGGAACTGGGTGAGCTTTAAGGTCCCTTCCAACCCAAACCACTGGGATTCCATGTGTCCCTATGCTAGACAGATGCTTCCGTGTGCAGACATGGGAACCGCAGATGATGAGCATGGTCCCATTGCAGCCAGCGGGATGAGGACAGTCTGTGCAGGTGAGCCCAGAGAGTCTGGCCTTGCACTGCTGTGACCAAATGACTCATGTTGCCCTGTTTTCCCAGAGCACAACTGGCAGCAGCAAGCTGGCGTGAGGCTGAGTCATTGTGTCCAGAGAAGCGTATGCAGATCGCAAGGGCCCATCTCCAATCTGTGTGCAGTGGGAGCACTGCCGGGCCGGATCCGTGTGCTGGGTGGGAGCAGGAGCTGTGCTGCAGCAGGAGCAGCATCAGACCAGCGTGCTGCCTGTTGCAGCAGGGCTGGAGGCTTGGCTCTCAATGAAAGGTTAAGATAAACCTGCCCTGTCCTTTGGCAGGGTTGGGTTTCCACTGTGAGAAACATCATCTCTGAACTGAAGTGCTGCTGTGCTGCAGGTCTGTGGGGTGATGGAGAGAGCAAGTCTATTCCACCTCCCCTGTGCTCCCTTCCCAGCTCTAGCTTACCATTTTTTCCCCTCTGTCAATCACAACTATTTGTAAATCACTTGTATCATTTTCATATTTAATATTACTTCTTGAAGCACTAAAGAGAAGAATGACAGACCTTGCTCTGCATCTTAAATGTAATGGAAACCTCAAGATATCTGTGCAGGTGGCTGCACTGGGCAGCACTGACAAGCACTCACAGTTGTAGTCACTCCAGTAAAGCTCCAGAGCTTGGAGCCATGTAATTATGAAAAGAGCACATTTTCATTTAAAAATAATAATGTATTTCTCCAAGCCTGGGAGATGGGGGGGGAGGGGGAAATGTGAAAAATGAGCCTCAAGCTTCACTAAGCACCAAATAAAAATCCTACAGATTCCTTTAGGAAGCATGCTCGGGTTTGGTTTTAGCCATCTTCATGACACTTGAAAGTCTCACATATGATTTTATTTTACTATTACTGTTATTCCTCCCCTTCCTCCCCTTTGCTGCAAGCTGAGGAGCTGGGAGGAAAAAGGCAGCATTAATCCAGCCGTCAAGTGGTTCTGAAAATACAACCTGTGGCAACATAGCTGGGACGGGTCGTGGTGCAGGGCTGGCTGTGTACATAGCCAGGGAGGAGCCTTCTATATTTAAAGGCTAATATGGTGGTTAGAGCAGAAAATGAGACAAGTGAGTCTGTTAATTAGGAATTGAAAGCCTCGGTCCCTGCAGCCCTGGTACACACAGTGCTTTTTTTCCAGCCTCTGGCTTCATCTTCACCCTGCTTATTTCACCTTTCTTGTTCATCTTGTATGTAATTATGATGCCTTGGAGCAAAGGCTTTCTTGTCCCAGTGTGGCAGGGTAGTCAGCTCCAATGTCTTTCCCTATTCTTCAGGCCCCTAGGCCTGAAGATTATGGGGCTCTGTGAGCCCCATAATACACAGCAATAGCTTTTGCAAGTGCTCAGTGTTAGATGAGATGCCTTTGACCTCAGGATGCCATTTAATAGCAAAGGCTCATCTGGTGCTGGTGTTAGCAACCAGAAGATGAGGTTTCTTTGAGGTATCAACTTCCCAAATGTTCCCGTTCCCAGTGTCATAGCAATGTTCTGCTTGAGCAGCCTTGGAAAGGAAAACAAAGCTCAAAAACCATTTGACCTTCAAGATTTCAAAACCAATGAGTTTTGCAACTTGTGGCTCCGTGTGGGACTAAAGGCATCATACCAAAACTCGGGAGAGCAAGCACTGCTGTGTTGTTTTTGGCTTGATATTTGAAGCAGGAAGTGCCCAAGGTCTCAGGAAGCCAGTTTCCACAAATCCAGCCTAATTTTGGCAAATCCAGAAGGCTTGGAAATGACAGCTAGCTCTTGCATGACCTTCACCACGTGGCAGCGGGAGGGTGGGAAGAAGTCTGCTTCCAGGGTATTTGAGGGTTTCCTCATTGCTAAGAAACAGCCTGAGCTGTACAGAACAAACGCGGCACACATCTATCCCAGCTGCTCAGAGATGTTAAGCCTTGGGCTCTACATGCTTGGATTTCTCTTTCCTGTGTGTCTTGCAAGCCCTGTGTAAGGTGATGGTGTTTCTCCATGTCAGGCATCACCAGCTGGTCTTACCCAGCGCTCAGAAAGGGGTTTTTTATAGGCTAGCAAGGGCTGTTTGCCTGCTCTCATGAGCAAGGCCCATCCAGCAAAAACAAAGGTTGGAGTGTGGATATTCTCAGAGAACAGGGTGGGAGGGGGTATTTCCTCACCACATGCTCACTGTAGTGTTCCCAAAGGCTGCAATGGACTACCAAACCCAGTAATTCCCTGGGGTGATGATAATCTGTACTGCACTTGTGTCAGCTGCTTTATGTTGATCCACAGCTGAGAAACCATCCTGCAGCAATCAGGTGGTTTTCCAATCAGAGGTCCATTACACTTAATACCAGCTATCTGTAAAGCTCTCTGCTCCACCTACAGCCTTAAGATATCTCTTCTACTTAATAATTCAGCGCTTTTAGATATGCACAGTAAAGATTTGACCCCTTTCAGTGGGGACTTTGCCTCCCATGCAGCAAGCAGAAGTCTCTTGGTGTGATAATGCTGCCCTTTCCCTCTGGGATGGGCTTGCCTCTCAGCAGATACCAGAGACAGCAATGCAGTTTTTCCCTCAGAGCTGGAAAGCTGCAATCCCCACCTAAACCCCCCTGAAAAAAAGCCAGTTTTAACAAAGCTGTAACTGTCCACATTTGCTCTCCTGCTGTGACTGCTGGTGCAATCCAATGTAGGGCATCCTGGGGCTTCCCAACAGCCACTGATGTGGGGCTGCCTCATCAGCATGGCCCCAAGCCCCTGGCAGCTTTTTATGGCTGGTGGTGCTGAGCAGATTTATCATCCATGGTTCCCTGTGTCCTGTGACTGCTCCCAGCTGTGCCAGTGCCCGCAGTGAAAGAGCCTGTTGTTCCCCATGAGGGGTATAGTCTTGCCAGGTGTATCATGCCCTCACTGAGGGAGGGCTGCTTATCTCCTAACCTGCAATGTGCCCTTGGGTATGTCTCCATAAAGCTATAGTTAGCGTGCCAGAGGAAGGAAAAAGGCCAAACCCAGCAGGATTTGCCCTTCATGATGGTGCAGCTCACAGACAGGCAGGGAGGGTGGGATGCAGCAGCCAAGGATGTGGATTACATCTTGAGGTACCCAAGCACAGGAGCTGGCTGCTCTTGGGTGAGCTGGCTCCAGCTGCAGGGGACAAGGGACACCTGGAAAGCCATGCAGGGAGGTGGATGGCTGGTGTACACCAGTACCTGAGTCCGGTACCACCCAGCACCATGGCCCCTCTGAAAGGCATCACAGGCAGTCTCACCAGCCCTCCCAGCTGCCCGGGTTTTGGCTGTGTTGTGACTGCTGCTGCAGTAGTTTTCCATCAGAGAATGTGTGCGAGGCCGGGTATTTTCCAGAAAGTGAGACAGAAACATTGACATCTTCCAGGACCCCTCCGAGTCATCAGCTGGTATGGCTGAGTCATGTTTATCTTGTTTTGAGGGCTGTGGCTGCCTCTCTGCCTCTTCCTCTCTCCCCACCCCTGCACCTCATGCTGGTACAACCACTGCCTTGCCTCCCTGCACATGTGAATGCTATCAGCATTGCCTTGGGGTGGCTCTGACCACTCCTGTGGCATGTGCCATGTGGGAGGCAAGAGCCAGCCTCCTCCATCCCTTCTCCCAGCTACATCTCTCTGCATCCTCTAATCTGGCCCATCATGGTCCTCTGCACTCTTCAAGTCGCCCCAGCTCCCCTGCCCTAAGCTAGTGCTTTTGGATGCTTAGTCCTGCCATGCCTTCATTACAGCATCCTTCCTCCTATTCATTCCCCCTGCCCCATCACGCTTGCAGGCAAGGCAAGGAAGTCTCCCGCTGCAGGGGTCAATTCAGCTGCTGCATGATGTGATGTCCAGCATCGTTGTGTGTGGGGCAAAGTTTTAACTGAGGCTCTGTGAAGGTATTTACAAGCTAGGTCATGCAGTCCCAGCCCTTTCTCTGCGAGGGAGGGATGTAATAGTACTCCTATTTTAAATTACCTTAATTGCTCACCCACATTTTTCTGAAATGGAAGTATTTTTGCCTTGTGTCTGCCTTTTCCCACCCCCTGCAGCCCTCCCCTTTTGGTTGAGCTCTGATTCACATCTGTGCCCCCCCTTAGCCTCAGAGAGGTGGCTGCCTCAGGATACTCTCTTTCTTTCTTGTCCCAGAGGGTGAAGGAGAGCTGGGCTCTTCTCCAGCTTGGTGGCTTCAGGGCACCCAGTCGTTACCTTAATGAGCAGGCTTATCTCAGGATCTTTTCCATGAGTGCAGCACATAGGCAGCAGGAAGGTGAACTGTCCCCTAGGCCTTTTCCATAGCCCTTTCACTCCCCTATGCATTCTACCTCCTCCTCCCCATCCCTGGGACTCAGCTCTCGGTTACCCGTCTGTATTCCAGTCGACTTGGGTGCATGCAGTTTGAACACACGTGTCTGTCCTGTTTACCACGAAGGAAAGAGCCAGAGGAGGGAGATGTACAAACGCAAGCAGAGATGCAGGCAGACACAGGGAGGGGGATAGAGCGTAACCAAGCAATATGCACGTAGATGTGCATGTAGCACTAGGCAACCAGAGCAAGACTTGCTCTGCGGTCATAGGAGACATGCAAATGTGTGTGCACACGCAGGCAGGCAGGCACATGGGGACAGGACAACTGCAAACGCCAAGGAAGAGACAGGCAGACGTAGCCAAGCAGAGGAATAGGAGGCAGGTAAAGATGGGGACAACTGCAGAGGCACGTGCAAGGGGAAGAAGCAGGAGCCGCTGTGCATGGCATGTGCACAGGCGTGTGCCACAGCTCCTGTTCCCAAGGGAAGGGGCGAGTGGCTGGATGAGTCCAGCCTCCTCCCTGCTTGCTGGCTGGATGCAGAGCATAGACAGCGGCTGCTTTCAGCACCGGGACCCACCCGGAGCAGTTGTGCTCATTTATAGACAGTTTCCTGCCCTTGGCTGCCTTACAAAACCTCACAGAGAAAATCACTGTGAAAGAAGTTGTGTGAATGTCAGATGCTGACCTGCACAAGCCCAAACCTGACGGCCCAGAAATGTGGTCTCATTAATGCCTCTTCACATAATGAGGAGAGGAAGTAAAATCCTTACTTGGTCAGGACATTCTGAGGCTGTCTCCGGGCTGGAATATTTGCTTGGCAGCTCCAGCCTCTTGCTATAGGCTTGATCCAACTAATCCTTTTCTTCTTGGCTCCTTGATCTCTCCGACCCATCTCCCCTCCCTCCCCCAAGAAGGAGAATGATAAAGTCCCAGTCTTCAACAGGAAGGTTTATGGAGCCCTTTTGTAACAGGAGCTCCAGATCAAGTGCCAATGGGGCTGCCCTGCCCAGAGCTCACCTCACACACCTCCTCTCACTGCTCTGGAACTGAGGATGGAAAACCAAGTCCCCATCACTCATTCTGAGCCACCAAAGTCTGCTCGTGGTCACTTCCTGGAGACAATGTCTTTATTCCTTGGACCAGTGTTGGCTTTTGGCACAGGAGCCAAATCAGTGAATGGAAACATCCTCTCTGTGAGCCGCAGTGACATCCTGCTATTGTTGGCACCCCTTGGCAGGTTTGTTCAGCTGCTTTGTACCAGTTGACATCTCCGGACTTTCATCAGTGCATCGTATCACCATAAGGCACACGGGCTTCCTGACCTAGTGCCCAAGGAAAGCCCTCTTCTCCTGTTTACGGTCAGGATGCGAAAGTAAAGGAAGTTGAAATGCTACTCAGGAATCCACTCCAGGCTTTAATCACTACTGTCACTGCTGGAAGACGTGGGGAATGTTGAAAAATAATCATGGTGCTGTGTAATAGGATGCAGATGTTCAGGTTGTGATCTATCCAGACACTGTGACCTCCTGGCTACTGGAAGACAAGCCCTAATCAAAACTCTTGGAGTACAAAAAGCTGCTCCCACAAGCCTCCAAGAAACCTGGAAGAGCTTTGTGTGTGATTAGTAGATGCACAGCGGCTCTCACCAGGACCCTGGCTGGGGTAGGATATATCTGTTGACACAAGAAAGAGCCATGGTGGCATCTCCTTGTTGTGGCACTGCTGCCTGTGGGGACAGGGGTGAGTTGCTGCCCAATGATGGGATTCATCCCCAGTCTCAGCTGTAAACATGCACTGATGCTATCTAGGGGATATAGATGAATCTCTTCTCTTGCTGCTGAGTGCCTCAGTTGCAACCTTGGTTGCAAATAAAGGGGTGGATGTGACTCTCCCACTCCTTTCTTCCCCCTGCAGCCCACCTCTGGGCACAGCACAGGGAAGCCTGGGTTAACCATGGCTGGAGCTGGTTTGCAAAGGCCCCTGGCAAGACAAAAAAGTTAAAATTATGAGTGTTTTGTAAGCTGTAGTGCATTAAGATACATACACACGCATGTATCCACACAATACGCGTGCACCCACACCTCCCTGTGGAGGGGTGCAGGTTGATGAAGCTCTTTCCTTTCTGTGCACAGTGGCCATGTTTGTCCTGTGCTGTTCTTTCCCATGTTGGAGCCAGTTGACTGGGAGTTGCCAGGGCAGTGTTGGGAAAAGCAGAGGAGGAAACTGCTTTCTCTGTCAGACCATCATAATCCTGCCATGCTCCTGGGAGGCAAAATAGTGCAAACCTTTTTGAGCTGCCACAGTGAGCTTTCCTGCGGCCACCAGAGAGCTGGGCTGGGGAGAAAAGGTCCAGACAGCGCCACTGCAGCTGGCTGTGCTACCCCTCCTGGCTTCCTTCTTTCTCATCCTTGGCACTCCCAGCAGCATCTGTGCTGGCCATCTCAGCTGAGGAATGCACTGCAAGCCATGGTGGAAGAGGAGGCAGGGAGATGAGGGGATCAGAACTCCATTCTGCATCCTCCATGGTACCCAAGCTCCCAGTAATGACTAATGCACTGGCCAAAAATACCAGCCAAGCAGTACAGACTTTCTCCTCCCTCCAGACATCATGGGCGCAGACAGCGATGGCAAATCCCAAAATAGCAAAGTTAGATAAATACAGAGGAAAGAGTTTACAAATTTCCAAGAGGGTGACAAACAGCAGTACTCACTAAGGGCCAGAGCTGGTTTTAATCCAAAGGCTTTTCCCTTCTGCAGATGCTTTCTCCACACAGAATAGAAGCAGAGAATTAAAGCAGAACGACCTGAAATTTGAAGACCGTTTGACTCAAAGAAAGTGATGCTGGGGGCTGTGCTACAGCAGAGAGAAAATCTGTGGCAAACACATGCCTGTAAGACAGAGAACAGCCAAAGCCTCACGTTTTCTCTTTCAGAGCGCCATCACTTTCTGCCTGCTGAAAGCCTGAGTGAGTAGGTATTAGGAACCATGTAGATAAAGAACTATGTAATCTAACTGGAGCAGGGAAGCAAGATGCCTGGTTTTAATTCCAGCTCTGCTTAAAGCTTTCTGCTTGAGCTGGATAAATCACCTTGCTTTGACGTACCTACATGGATACAGATCATGGTACCAACTTCGCTGGAGTCAGTGAGGCATGTTCACCTGCCATTTAAAGTCAGCAGCACCTGGAAAACCTTCAACATGCTGCAAATAGACTATTTTTAATATCAATGTTGTTGGTCCTATCTCATCTTCATGCTGTGCTTGATAAGGATGAGAGAAATGCATGGCACTGGAGATGCATCGTCCTCTCTGCCAGTTCACGTAGAAGGCACAGGGATGAGGGGGACAGCAGCTGGATTCCATCCTCATTTTGCTCTCAAACAGGCACAGTGTGCTTGCAAACAGTGCAGTAGAGAAGGCAAAACTCCTCCCCAAGCTCCTGTGCTTTCTGTGGCAGGGACACTAGGACAGCCAGCTGCTGCATGGGGACGCTCGCCCAGCTGAGCTGTGGCTTGGCTTTCAAACCAGACCAGGCACACTGGGTGTAACGAAGACCCTGCCAGTGCCCCTTGCTGAAAGGAGCATTGTTATTCCACGGAAATGACCTTTGGAGCCCAAGTGTCTTTATTTAAAATGAAACAAAACCAACCCTAACCGCTCTTCAGGCAAAAACAAATTAGCTGTTATTGCTGCACAGCTCTGGATACACTGTGGTTGTGTTCCATGCTTCAGTCTGTGACAGGTCGGTGAATACATGGTGCTGCCTTAACTCATTGCTACCCTGCTCCCACGCAGGTGAGAATGGCAGGAAAAGCTGCAGGTCTCTTCCCGCGCCTCATATTTAATTTCCCCTGGGTTAAATGACCACAAAAAGAGGAAAGCGGTTGTGTTGGTTTAAAACTGTTGAGCAGGAAGCAGAAAACCATTGCGAGTCTGAAGTATATTATTTTACATTCAAAAAACCCCACTGTTGTGGGGGGGTTTTAAAACCTCACTTGGGGCTCTCTTCTTTCTTCTTTCCCTTCAGTGAGTTGATGGATCTTTTCAAGCATCTCCCTTTACTGCCACTCCAGTGGAAGGTCACAAGAGCTCTGCTTCATCTGCCTCTTGGCTGGGTGGTGAGCTGTAAAAGCAAATTTGGAAACAAGTTGCTCTGGCTGCTCTGCTTGTTTGCTTTCTTTTTAGAGTATCTAACCCTTTACTTGTGCCTTTATGTCCAGAGACAGCGAGGTACACAGAGTTTCCCAGCCAAGCTTTGCGGTAGCAGAGAAAGGTGTGTGCTCCTATTCCTCCTCTGCCTCCCTCTTCTTGTATAGCTGCAGCCAAACATGGTTGGTGTTAAAAGTTTATGACCCTTGCATGGTACTTTTTGAGCTTTTCCAAGCCAAACCCAGAGACTTTGTTTCCAAACCAACTTTAGTTTTCCAGTGGGGGCTGGATAATCACAGTGCAGAAGAGGACACTAAAACCACAGCTTATGCTCTGGAGTTGCATGTGTCCAAAGCATCCCTCGCCTGGGAAAATCCCAGAAGCCTCCTGAAGGATGTCTTGCCTTGAGGATGTTGGTATTTGAGTGGATCTTTTAGGAGGCAGAAAGGGGCTGCCCCCTTAGAAGAGGAGGGCTGACCTGGAGAGGGTGCTCTGGTGTGACCGTGAATGGGCGCAAAGCACCACCAGACACCTTGTCCCAGTGCTGGAGAGTAAAGCTTCCTGCACCTTGGAGAAAATCTCCACGGATGCTGCCAGCATCCACCCTTTGGGCTTTTGGGCCCTTGGGGATGCAAGTCGAAGGGATGCTATGCAGAGGGGGCATGGATCTCCTTTCTGCACCAACCCATGTGCAAGCCTGTGTCTGTGGCAAGAGGCTTCCCAGCCCAGGGCAGACATGCTGTCTCCTCTCAATAATTGCAGCCTTGTGCAGGGCTCATGTGTCCCAGAGTGGGAGCTGGCTCCTTCCCCTCCATCGCATTGTCTCTTCCCACAGCCTGGCTCCCACAGGGCTCACAGCTTTTCCTCTCCAGCTCCCCCTTGCTGGCTCTGTCTTGTCCCTCACATCTCAGTGCACTCTCCTTTCCTTTCCCTCTCCATTCCGATTTTCCCTTCTGTAGCCCCCACCTTAGTGTTCTCCCTACACTGTCTTTTGTACAGACGTCCAAAATGTAATGGGGAGATTCAGAGGTGGGCTGCCCATTCCAGAGGCTTGTCCATCCCTTTCACCTTGTTATCTATGCTGCTGGGCTGCAAAGATCCTGACTGTGTCTGTCTGGCAGGGATGACAGGCCCCAGATCCTGGCCACACAATAGCAGCACTGTGCTGGAGAAAGCAGCTCTGTCCGGCTGCTACTGCACTCCACATCCACTGAGCATGAGGGAGAGGAAGGGTGTTCCTCTGCTTCCCTGCATGCTGATTGCTGGACACCAGGGAGAGGATGGGGGGATCAATGCCCAAGACCAGCATCACCTCTTTCCCCTGTGCATTGCAAAGGCAGGTACCACTTTCCAGGGACAAGGGTGTCTTTGCAATTGCCAGGCTGGCAGAGCTTGGACCTTTGCTCTGCTACAAGTTCCCAAGGGAAATTTGGGCCAGGTATCTTGTGCCATGCTGGTGCATTGTGATCCCTACAAGTCAGGTACACAGCTGTGTCCATGCAGCTCCACACTCAAGGTATGGTGAAGGAGTCCAGGCATCCCAGCCCTGGACCAATACCATGCACAGGGACATGAGATGCACCAACCTGGGGGTCTCTGAAGCAGCCCCATGCTGTGCAGTTTGAGAAGACCCACAGACTCTCCCTATGTCCTTTGCTACCAGCAGCACAGCTCCACTGATGGGGGCCATCAGACAGACCTTCTGATCCTGGCTCAGCATCTGGCATCACTGCTGGGCTGGTATAAAAGGTGGCTTTCTCAGCCCTCTCCTCATTCATCAGCATCTTACAAAGCCATGAGGTACCGTAAAGGAGTGAATGTGGCATCAAAATAACATAGCTACCACTTGCAAAGCTGTGGCTGCACCCACAGCTCCCAAAGAGGGAAGGAGAAGGGAGGCTCCTCTTGCCAGGAGAGCTGCCAATAGCAATGGCAGAGCTGGGTGGGCAGTAGGGGCTAGTTGTTTCACTCCATGGCCTTGCAGCAGCCCTGAAAGGGATGGGAACTGGGAGCAATGTGGGGGTTTCCCCTCATGTAGGCATTCCCAGCCATGTGTCCCACCTAGAGAAAGAAAAGGCAGCTCTTTCCAGGCTGATCAGTGTGTTACCTGCCATTATCAAAGGGGAAAAAAATCACAACTTCCTTCTAAGCTGCCCTTAAAGTGTAATTCATGCTGGGGCAGAGGCAACCTTGGAAAGAGACATTCCCATCAGGGCTATAAACCCCCTTTCAAATCCTGACTTGGAAAACACCCAGATTTCTCTTCCTTCCTCTAAGGATTTCACTGTAAAAATCATTTGCAGAGCTCACTGCTTCACAGCTCAGGGCTGCAACACAGTATGGGACATTTTGATTCACGGGGATTGATGCTGCACTTTGGTAAGCTGGAGCCCTCCCTAACCACTGGCCTTCTTGCTCTAGCTTGGCCAGAGAGGCAGTGGGTTGGTTTGATGGCATCCAACAGAAGATACGCTGCTTGGTTATTGTAGGGCAGTTTTTGGGCATCAGCATCCTGCTGATGGCTGATCTGTAGGTGTAGGTTTATTATTGCAGGTTTGCTCTTGAGCTCCTCTGTGTGTAAAGTTGATGGTCTGGTGATGGCTGAATCACTGATACTGATCTCCCACATCTTCCTCTTTCCTTTTCCTGAAGGCCACTGCAAGCATCTTTTGTAGAAGAAGGAAACACAAAGGGCTCTGCAAGCCCACAGCAAAGAATGAAGGGCCTGTTTGGGTTTCCCTGCATGCCTCAACTCCTTCCACACACGTGTGCACATGCATGCCATGGACACCATCCCTTTTAAAAAGCCTCCTCTGTAAGTTTTGGTTTAGCTCTTGGAGAAAGAGAACATCTCCCTCAACTCATGCATTGAACTGAAACTGTGTTTTCCTGCTTCTGCCCTGTAGGGGTTAAACCCCAGGATTCAATCTTAAACAGGGAAGATTTAGGTTGGATAGAAGGAAGAAATTATTTACTATGAGGGTGGTGAGGTGCTGGCACAGGTTGCCCAGGGAAGCTGTGGCTGCCCCATCCCTAGCAGTGTTCAGCACCAGGTTGGACAGGGCTTGGAGCAACCTACTCTAGTGGAAGATGTCCCTGCCCATGGCAGGGAATTAAATGATTTTTAAGGTCACTTCCACCCAAACCATTCTATGATTCTATGATTAGAAGACCAGGCTGGGGTTTAAGGACCAGGAGGAAGCAAGGGGGTCCCAGTTGTTCTGTCCCACCCATGGGGGTTGTGGTGGAGCCACCCCCTCTCTGGCATGCAGGGAAACTTGCTCCTTATATATATATCCTTACACTATATAGATGACTTATATGCAGAGGCAGTCCTTCCTTCATCCTCATCAAAACAGGTCCAAATCCAGCTTGCGTCCTGGCAGCAGAGCTAGGAAGGGGCTGCGCAACCATCAGGCTGCGAGCCAGTCACTTTGTGATGGCAGGACGCCTGCAAAGCCTGGTTCCACAGCTCCAGCAAGCCCTCAGTCTGGGATAAAACCCCTGAAACAATGGCCCCGCTTCCCAGTGGCCAGCGATCCAAAGGATGCCGCGTGCTGAGGCAGTCAAACATGCGAGGATTAATGACAGCCAGAGGAAACTGCTCTCTGCCCGCACCGGTGTGGGATTCAGCAATACAATAGCCAGAAGGAGTACGGATGCTCCTCAGCTTTTTCTCAGGGCCTAGGGTAAATAATCCCCTTCAATAGGAGCCATATGGATTCCCGTAAAGCTGAATAGCAAAAGCAGTTTCCCAGGCTTATGGTTAATAATCATTGTTTCCCAGGCCACATAATTATTATTGTGACTGTCAGGAACCTGGGGGAGAGAGCACAGGCACCACATTTTCCCAATCAGAACAATTTAATTCTACTTAAAAGGAGCCAGCTGTGAAACAGTAAGTGCACCCTGACCCTCAGGAGAGGAAGATGGTTGGTGTCCATGTCCTTGTGGACCCACCACCCCCTGCACTAGGGAGGACTTGGAGCTAAGAGCATGTGACAGAAACCACAGCTCCACATCTCATGAAATTTGTCTTTGGTTCTCAGATACCACAAAAATGCTTTGAAAATTGCTGCAGGATAGAGCGAAGCAGGGAGGGAGGAAGGAATGTACTCAACCCAGCAGTGAAAAGTAAGGCAACTTCTGTGCAAGGGCTAGGAAGAAGCAGGGTACAAGGCTTTCTGCAGCTAAGGCACAAGTGTTTTGCATGGCTCAGGCAGGAGAAAGCAGCAAGCAGCTGATGGGCATGCGTTCATTTGTTCACAGGTGAACTGACAGTGCTGGAAGCCAAGTCTTTCTGGATGGGGATGAGAAGCTATGGGAGCTGCCAACTGTAGGGCTTTTAAGCAGGGGGAAAAGGAGGGCAGGCACCCCAGCAGCTCCCCCAAGGGTAGATGGTGCAGAGCACCGGTTAGATCACGCTTCCAGATTACCAGCAAATTAATTTGCATGGCGGGAGAAAAATGATGCTGCAGGCAAACTCCTGCCTTGACAGGTCGGAGCAGTTACCCAGGCAGCAGGGGTGGGACCAACCTCAGATATCCCCCGGAGGAGACAGGGCAGCTTGAGCCTGCACGGTCCCACCACACAGCAGTGCACATGCCAGCGAGCCGGAGCCCAGGCAAAGGGGTGGGATGCATGCCCTGTTCCTCACACGTGTCAGAGCCAGCCAAGTCCTGCCTTTGGAAGCAGCAGCAGGGCTCTGGCTGGTGGAGGAGCCACACAAACATGGCATGGCATGTTTGCTGGTCCAAAGTGTGGTGAGGTTTGTAGGCTGCGCATCACCAAGCGCTTTCCTTGCTTTGCTTGGGGGATTCCCCTGTGCTTGCACGCTCCCCACACTGCGGTGGTACTGTGAGAGAGAAGATACGGTACAGTTCAGTGAACACACGGACAGCTTGACAGCTTTGGAGACCAAAAGGTAATGTGTGAAACAGGGCAAACAGGGTCTGTATGGGTCTCCTGTTTTCAGGCTCAGACAGTCTGGTTTGCCTCATTTACCATCAGTGCCCTCACTTTGTTGTCCAGATCTGCCCATGCTTCATGGTAGAGATGGTGTGGGAGAACAACAGCTGGGAGTGGTGCAGTCACTCAGTGGATTCATCCATCTCCTCCCAGGCTCCTAGGTAGAACTATGGGGTGATAGCCCTAGGGATTTGAGCCTCCCATCTCTATCTCCTTTCACATCCCCCTGCCAAAAGGGTTTCAGCTCAGGGGTGTTATGTAAATGCTTTCCAGTGCCAGCACCCAATTTTGGCTGCTCAGGTTACAGGAAGATTACAAGAGCCGTTTGGAATAAAGGAGCAGCATTTAAAGGGGTACGGCAGCCGCAGCAACATCTCCCAGCTAAAGGCAAAGACTGAGATGTGCTGGGCTTGCATAGGAATCCATGTTCGTGGAGAATCAGAGCAAGATAACCCCTTACTGCAAGAGAAACACTGAGGTGCTGAAGCAGGTCCAGAGAAGGGGAACAGAGCTGGTGAAGGGTCTGTAGCACAAGTATGATGGGAAATGGCTGAGGGATCTGGGAGGGGTTTAGTCTGGACAAGAGAAGGCTCAGGAGGGACCTTATGGATCTCTACAGCTGCCTGACAGGAGGATGGCGTGAGGTGGGGTCGGTCTCTTCTCCCAAGGAACAAGTGATGGGACAAGAGGAAATGGCCTCAAGCTGCACGGGGGGAGGTTTAGACTGGATGTTAAGAACAATTTCTTCCCCAGAGGATGCTCAGGCATTGGAACAGGCTGCCCAGGGCAGGGCTGGAGTCACCGTGCCTGGAAGTGTTCACACACTGTGCAGATGAGGCCCTCAGTGACATGGGTTAGCTCTGGCCTTGGCAGTGCTGGGGAACGGTTGGACTTGATGGTCTTAAAAGTCTTTTCCAACCTAGCTGATTCTATGATTCTATGATAAGATCAGGAAAGGTTACTTTGAGGTTTGAGGTGTAGGCAATGGGGGTGGTGACTTGCCTGAGGTTACACACAGCAGTAGGGTATAAACACAGTCTCCTCCCCTACCTTAGGACTGGTGTGCTCTTTGGCTGCAGTCTGGTTTCATCACGTGGTGGCTGTTCTCAGAGCCATGCTATGGAGGGAAGAAACGCTGGATTTTCTGCTTCCAGGTCTAAGTAAAGGGCTCTCCAGCTCCAAGATGTTCCTTGCAAGCAAGCACACAACTGCTCTGAGGCTTGTGAGAGCTGTGATTTCCTCAGCCCCTGCAGCTCTGCCAGTGAAGGGGAAGCCAAGTTCAGGGGTCTGCCTCATTCCTATTGCCAGGACAGTAAACACTGCCAGTCAAATACAGGAAAAGAAATGCCTTTTCCCTGAATCCAGTTCTAGGACACATGGGTCCCTTGGGTTAGATTCTGGCTCAAAAGAGCATCTTCTCCAAATAGACCTTCTCTAGGGATTTTTCTGGCATTCTCTGCAAACCTTTCTCTGTGGGCCATGATACTATCATGGAAATGGGCAGCTGAGGTTGCTGGACTGTTGGAGTGGGTAATCCACGTGCTCCAGCTCTCCTGCTGGATGGAAATGGAGGGAGGCAGGTGGAGGAGGAGGGGGAGACCTAGCAGCAGGGAAGGGAGAGGCAGGTTTCCTAATGGACACATCAGGTCTCTGTGCCCCACACTGCACCTTGGGAAGGTAAGGCAGGGCCCAGGCAACGGCAAAGCAATCTTTCCCCGTGCGTGCTCCTTTTCCGAACAGGACCTGTCTGGAGCACTACTCCTTGGCCATTCAGCTGAGCAGCCAGAAGAGGGGCCACATTGGATCAGTTGGCAAGGGCTGAGTTTCTTTAAGGGAGGTTAACGCCAGTGACATTCAGCTTCTGCCAAGCACAGTTTGGAGGTGTTGCTGCAGGAGATGGGCACCTTCTCTATGGTTTGCGCTTTGAGCAATGGGCCTGTTGACACCTCACAAAGGCACACAAAGAGCAGCCAGAAGCTGCTCCCAGCAACACAGACGACAATAACATTCCTGTTGCCTTCAACTGCTGTCGTAGTTGAGCCATTGTATCTGTTGACAATATGCTGTGGGGAGAGCTGAGGCACTTCCAAAATGTCTCTTCAGAGCCAGCCTGCGAGTGATAGAATTCTTGGTAACCTGTCAAGGCACCACTGCAAACATCAGGTCAGCTCCCTGAATGGCAGTGGTGGTGGGATGCTGGAGATAAAGCAAGACCAGGATAGAGGGGGTTGGAAGGACAGAAGAGGGAGTGGAAGGATAGAGATACATCTGTAACCCAGACCTTCTTGCTTTTCTCTCTGACAGTGCTTCCCTCCTGCAGTACATATAGTGAGAGAACCTGTTTATATTTTGTTTCTGCTCTGTTTCTCTCTTTGGACTTGATAGGATAAAAAAAAAAAAAAAAAAAAAAAAAAAAAAAAAAAAAGACCTCCCCCACCTGGAAAACAAAAAGA